>VZUI01046299.1:0-44624 GCA_013401135.1 Cettia cetti
AAAAAAAAAAAAAAAAAAAAAAAAAAAAAAAAAAAAAAAAAAAAAAAAAAAAAAAAAAAAAAAAAAAAAAAAAGGGATAGAAGAAAATATGAAGTACTGATTCATAACCTGTTAAGAAACAATAATAAATGTTGGCACAATCCATGAACAGGGCATTCTAGACTCATTGTGAGGACTTATTTCAGGGAACCCTGCCAACAAAAACAAGTAATGCAGGCCTCAGCAATCTCTATACTTTTTCCAATAAAGAGTTATAATCTATCAATGGTGTTATATTTCTGAGAGATTTTTCCCCTTTTTAATAAGATCTATTAATAAATTAATCTTTTAATTTTCTGTGAAATCAGACAAGAAAAAAAGATCTTCTCCATGAAAGACAGAACAAGAGAGAGAAAAGGCAATTTCTCAGGAAAGAGAAACTGCCTATGGGATTACTGGATTTGGACAAGATAACTGTGCTATCAAAAGTGGTTTGGCATCTTCAATGCATATGCTGCAGTTAACAAGCTGTTGTTGAGAAAAGCAAACACATACATTTTTGGTTAGAATGAAGCAGTAGAGTTCTGTGTTGCAATACAGTTTGATATGAAACTGAATTTTAGACTATGGCTTGCAAAATACCCAACAAAACAATCTCCACAAATTACAATTTTTTGACTACCAGTGACATACTGAGAATTCTTTATTTCTATTTTACCTGAAGCATAATACACAGTTTGTGTTCATGCAACAAATAATGAAATGCATTCAATTCATCTTTGAAGTTTCATTACTCCACTCTATGTTGACACAAGTTAAAATACAAAGATGAGAAAAAGAGAAACCTGAATGTTTTAATGTGTATGATCTCTGTGTTTTCTTTAAAAGCTGTGGAAGAACTATTTATTCTTTTCTATTTTAGTTTAATTTCCATAGGAACACAATGAATTAAAGAGGAAATCCCTCAGGAAGAGTTTACCTCTCTTGGGTGTCTGGTGTACCATCCTGAAATATTGTGGCTTTGACTAGACTTCACACTAACTGCTGTGTAATAATCTGATAAAAATAGATCTGAAAAATGCTGAAAAGCATACCTCCACAGCCCCTAACTAAATCCCTGCCTGTAATTGTTGAAGAGACTTCTGAAGAAAAACTTTTCTCTAATAATGTACTATATTATTTAGAAAGATCATAGAGTTTCACATTTCTTCTGGCCGCTGAGAAATACAACACCTTAGTTAATGTTTCTGTTCTGAACACATACATTACATCACTTTGCTATTAACTCTGTGAAAAATGGACAGAAATGATATTGATACTTCAGAAGAAATTTTAGCTACATATAAATTTGGAAGTGCATCAAATTATTTCCTTGATAGCACTTTACAAAGAGTTCAATTGCATACTGTACTGGACTCCCTGATCCACACGTAACAACATGAAGTCACAACTGTTGCTAGTTGAGCTAACAGCAATAGTGAAAATGGGATCTTAAAGGTAGAAGCAGTACCACTCAAGTGACTCAATACCTACAGATTAAACCTTTCAACACTGATTATTGAAAATTGTGAGACTAAAATTAGAGAACTAAAACCTCAGTAAAACTGATAGAAACAATAAAGCTGCTTCTGTAAATCTAGCAACACATTACACGTTATATCATGTGTCACTCAAAGGAAGCTCAACTTGAACATTTCAGGAATACTGGGCATTTTGCTAAATGTGTCATTATACACTGGCTAAAAAACAAATAACTGACAGATAATACTTACTGTTTTAAATCCGAAAATAAACCATTCTATGGAAGAAATTATATGTTGTGTTAGTATTCCTAGGCTATCAGGAGAACAGATTGATAATGTTAAGCATCATCTAAGCTGTCTACATGGACAGCATCTATTTATTTAGAGTGCTTTAGAGTAATGATTTTCAAATTATAAGCTATAGAGTACAGAATTCTGTAACTACTGATCACATCAAAGATTCCATAAGATATCACAGGGAAAATCACACTGAAAAATAAATTTTATATATACTAAAAAGCATATACAATAAAAACCATTTATAAAAGCAACCATCAGTAAAATAAATACAGTTACTTGTTTAATACTTTCTGGAAATAAAAAGGGGAAAAGATGACATTTAGAAGTGAACTTTCTTGAACTTGAATTTTGATAAAAAGACACTCAATTCTTAGAAAAGTCCCACTATCAATGGAACTTAAAACTTTATCAATAAATGTTTGACACATTTATATTGAATAGAAAATATTTTATGTCTCATATCTAAATAGTCTCAAATTTAGCACCTACATAGTTTGATCCTTTGTAAAAATCACTGCGATAGCCAGTATCTGCCAATACGGGTTGGGACCAGCCTCAGGAAAATGAGGCAACATCTTCTTTCAGTAACATTATGAGAACTAACGGAACAACTATCTCCTTGTTCAAAGGTTCTTCCTTATGAATGAACTAAAAATAAACGGAAAGTTACGTTCTGACACGAAACTCTGAAAGTCACATAGTCCATCTCCCTACTAAAAGCATTTACACCAGGTTGATAAAAGCTGAATCCAGCACAGTCTTTTCTTTCAGTCATTGAGGCTGAAGAGGCCATGCCTGAAGGGAAGTCCAGGGGTTAGGATTGAGCTCTATAGGGAGGATCAAAAATTCAGGAGCCTGTGAAGCAGCTCTCAGCCTCATCAAAACCCTTAAGCCCTCAGAAGCCTACCAGGTGGGGACCGGCAGTGCCAGGAGCAACCAAAGGAGATTAAAGGGCTCCAGGGAGCAGGACAAAGTGGGGTGTGGCATATCAGTGTGGGGTGTGGCATATCAGCGTGGGCATGGCACAGAAGGGAGCAGAGGCAGAGCTCCTCTCAGACAATCCAAGAGCAGCCAATAGAGGCAAAGACAGCCAATAGATTCAGCAGCCTCCCTAGACAGTCAGGCCCCAGCCTGCACTGTTGAAAAGAGATTTTCCATCCTGGATACATAACATTGTATTTTAACTCCTCTAGCTAGTCCAGGTGACTCATGATCAACTGCTGCTACCCCAGCACCATCAATTAGATTATACCCACAAACTTGTTAAATGGGGGCTCCATTCCTTCCCCCAGTTCATTAAAATAAGCATTCAACTGGTGTTGGTTTCACTACTGATTAGTGAGTGATACTACTATTTGCTGGACACCAGATGGCTTTTGTATCACATAGTTAATTTTGTTTTAGCCGGCAGACTGTTGCATGAAGTGAGGTCAGTTGCAGGTGAGAGGCTAGGAATATCTATGCCCTGTACTGATTGAACCATTTTTATAAAGATATTAGGATTTTGGTAAATATTGGAAGTTAAATTACAAACATAATAAATAAACTTTGGGGTAAAGAAAAATATCAGTGGTAGGGATTTTGGAAGAATCTCTTAAAAAACCAGTATTTGCACTAAGGCAGTGATAGTACATTTCTGGTATGGCATGACAAGACTGTGACCACATGACTTGTATTCCTTCATACTTCAAACTCACTATTTAAGCATATGGAAAAGACAATTTGATGTTTAATAAAATATTATAGTTGCCTTCCTAGTATTACAGAAAACATGACTTACATCCTTTTCTATGACTATTATAGCTGGAAGGTTTGCCTGGAAGGTATAACAGCAGTGAAAAAACTTCATGAGGAAAAAAGCAAACAAAAAATTTCCTGTCTCCAAATAACAAGCACAAACAATCAAGAGAAAATAGTACAAAGGTAAAAAAAAAAAACAACAACAACAACAAAAAAAAAACCTAAAGAAATAATTCAGTGTAAATTTCTATTACAGTGATCTGAAGAAAAACTGAGTGGGCTGAAGTATGTATACAATATGGCCTAATCCATTAAAAAAAACAAAACAACACATCTGCTAAACTGTGACCAAGACCAGGATACATAATGCATTAGTGATGTTTTTTTGTTTATTATGTTGTTGTCAGAATTTCTTCAGTATATAAAATGAGCACTTTGCTAATCCACATATTTTAAACTTGCAAAACACTCCACATTTCTCAACAGATTTAAAAGCAAAGTTGTAGCGAGGTCTGAGGTTGACTTCATTACATTTGCAAAGCACACCACACTACAACCTTGCATAATATCCTAGTAGATGTAATATATTAAAAGCTAGCAATGATTAGGATCTTCTTAGGAGCCAGTTCCAAATATCAGGATTTAAAATTTAGATATGAGGCCAACAAATAAGTAGCTTTTCAGCATATTTTTATCTGAACTCTGAAATCCAGATTTAACATATGCATTACTGCTCTTCAACAAGAACTGGATCAAGCTCATTTTATAGCCACCTTAAAAATGGTTTAGTTTTATTACTTCAAGGCCACTGGTATCCTATGGTAATTGTAATATTTAACCTTATGTTAAAGCCCTTGAATACCTTACGCAGCTCATGAAGAAGATTAGTATGATAAGTATGGTGAGAGCATAGCAGTACTGAGCAGGAAGATACCAAAGCTTAGTGGACAGAAATCTTGAGAAGAATTTCTGTAAAAAAAGAACATTAGAATGAAACTTTTCCCTCCTCTATGGCCTCACAGTCATGAGTCACACCTAGGATTAAGTGGCTACACAAACTGAAACTTTCTCAGAGAACTTGTTCAAAAAGTGAAAATACAGCCGGTATTCAAGCCCAGTACCTCGATGGCAAGACCATTTAGATGTAAAATGGGAGGGGAAAAAAACCCCAAAACCAAACCAAGCATACCCAAGGTGCGTCTTTTGCATTATTACGTGAACAGTTGAACTTCCAAGAGAGTATCCCAACAACTTGTATTTAAAAGGAATTTATAAATCTGTCTCATCTGTATTTAACAAGAATCTAGTTATTGTGAGGACCTCAAAACTACCCTTTAACACGCGTGTCCTAATCCACTTTTCCACTGAGGAACCTGTATTCACTGTTCTTTATGGGTCAGTAAATATTCAAGTGTGAAAACAAGAACACTTTAACAGCAGGAATAGCCAAGAGTCTTACATTAGGGTCGTTTAAATAGCACCTGAGATGCATATTACCTCTGTTCCAACCCTTTATAAAATACCTTATAAGGAAGAGGTGTGAGACCATCTTCCATTACCCAAGGAAATGCTTTAATCAATGGGTCTAAAGCAGACCTAAAAAGCATCTCATTAGTCAAAATGCTTTGTGGAGGTTTCAGTAGGCACACCTGGAAAAAACAGAGTAGCTTATCCAAGAAGTTTCAAAAGAAAAACTTTCATTCTAAATTCTAGAGCTTGTGTGACAGGAGCGCCTGTGTTATATTGACAGTGGTGGTTCCTAGCACTTGCCAACATCCAGAACTTCATGAAGCATAGTTCATAATAGTTCAGGTAATTTGGATACCTGAATTTTGGAACAGGAATAGATTAGGAGTTCAGAGCACCCAGACTACAAGTATTCTTCCTTGAAGAATCAACAGCTAATTATATGTGTACAGATATGGCCAAACAGGGTTTTTAAAGAACTTTTTTTTTTTTTCTTTTGGTCAATGTTACATTGCTTCTTAAATACAGAGTTCACAGCTGGTGAGCTCTGAGCATAAGCATAATGAGCTGTCTTGTCTTTGCAGAGACGTATCCATAATCATTCTGTAGAACCCTTACTGACTGCTTCCGGACAAAATGGCTGTTTAGAGAACTGTACTTTAATGAGCTTTACTCTTTCTTTTGTCCTCTGTATATTAAATTAATACACTTGTTCAGTGGCATGAAAACAGCTTTTAAAACACTTTAACTTTCTAGCGGTTCAGTGGTGGTTCTCTATGCATTGGTTTTATACCTGGAGGAACCCACTAGTTTAAAAGTAACAGCAGAAAATAACTTGTAGAGCAGTGTGATAGACTGATGACTTTATACCATTTACAGAAGTGTGTATATGCTTGATATTTAAATTAGTCTCTAGAAAATGGGGGGAAACTGAATAGTAAATTAGACTGCAAGGGAACAGAGATGCATGATGATTAAATACCAAGAAAAAACACTCCTGATTATAATTTTCTCCAGAACATCAGTGTCTGTTTTCAATCATCAGTTGTGATGTAGTATACAGCAGCAGAATCTAAGTAGAAAACAATTCTCACATTTTAACAGATCAGCATAAAGACTGTTACACTCATTCATAAAACTCATTGTTATGAGTTACAGATTTCATTATTTTGTGTATAGAATCACAGACAAGATATAACTTCTCTGCATCTGATCCCATCACCTGCCTGTGTTTTCTGCAAGAGGCACATTGTTATAATGTTCATAGAGTTTATCAGAACAAACCCAATATTATCTTTCTATGTTTAAATTAATTTTACATACAAAACCCTATAATCAATACATGTACCAAATGGAATGGGCTGCAAGAAAGATAAATCCTGTTTAAATATCCATTGCTAAAGACAAGGATAAATGTTGCAGCCTCTAAACTGGCAAATAAATAGAAATAGTATCATTTATGAATTGAAAGGATAAAAACCAAACCCAAACAAGAAAAAAAGAAACAAACCTGAACACACACCAACAACCTGACACAATTACCAGGAAAACACTGAAAAGGATTGGCTAGTTTCACATGCTTTAAAGAGACTTCATATTAGAAGCAACTTTTGCTTGACTGGAGGTAACAGATCACTCAAAGTATAAGTCAACATCAATAAGAAGTATCCTATATAAATAAGGTTATGCACTGGAACCCCCAAATGATGCAATAACAGCTTTAAATTTGCTGAAAACTTTTAACATCAGCAAGTTCTTAACTACTTCTATAAGCAATACATTTTCTTTTCCTTTTTTTCTCCTAATCCTCTAATTCCAGAACTTTGAACTGAAATGTTTATTTGGATCAAAGTGCACACCAAAAAAAAGTGCTATAACACAAGTACCTTTCAAGAAGAAACGTAGTGCTGAACTTTGTAAGAGGAATACAAGGAAAAAAATAATTTCTTTGGTTAGGAAGTGAAAGCATGTATACAGTATGATTGTCTTACAGGTTACAAAAGCCTTCCAATACTCCTCATAATATACCTCTGCCTAAACAGTTCATGGTTAATGAATACATGTTGTTTATGCCTTTTCTTCCAACAGCTATGCAAGACCAGTTTGCCTTTCATCCCACTACTTTACTCTTTCAAGAGTAGTGCATGACTATGTTAAACCATATGCGCAGGCGTGGTCGTGTTATGCCAGTCTGGACACCTCATTTTCCAGTCACAAAGTGTGTTGCATTCTGCAAGCTTTTGTGCCTCAGTACTTCTCCAGTGTACTGAAGGGAGATAGCACATTCTCTCAACACTCATGACAAGGACTGCATGGTGACCTGTTCAATGCACACATTCCAAACAGAGTCACATGACTCTAAAACACAAATGAGACTTGCTGGGAGAACAAGGGATCCAAAGTGATCACCAAGTGATATTTCATCTGCAATGACTGGTCAAAGCAAACTGCACAGAGTGATGCTACCACAATAGCAAAATCCAGACAACTGACAGACAAGACAGAGCAATATATTAATGTCCTGGTTAGCAGAAAGAGTCTTTGAGTGAAAGCAGTTGCTAGTAATAAAGAAAATACTGTATCTGAGACCTATCCTCTAGGTATCTGTCTATTCCCAAGCATTATGTAGAAAATGCTGATTAAGAGCCAAGAAGTGTTGACCTATTTGTCCAACTGCCAAAATGACTAGGTTTGGGGTTTGTTTATTTTTTTTTTCCCTACAAATATAACCAACACATTAACTCTGGAGAGTTTTATTCAAGGAAATTGAAACAGTTGATTGAACAAGATCCTTAATATCAAGTGGATCACATCTTCTCAGATACATGTCTTGAACAGTCGGTTTATAAGTCTCTATTTTCAAGAATGTTCTGAGCATCTGAAGGTTTTTCAAAGCTCGTGTCTGAAGACCTGCATGTTTGCTTTCATCACCTAATTCCTGGTTTCTATTAACAGGCCTTCCAAATGTCAGTCAGTTTGGAAGATTAGTGACCAAGACTCTGAAGCACACTGTGCAGTACTCCACAGTCTGAACTACTGTGTTAGTAAACTAAGGTAGCTGCATTTTTCCCTGTTGAAATACTTACAGTACTTTGTGCTGCTAGCAGAAAAAACAAAGATGGTGGTAGAATGCATATGTGACTTACCAGCACAAATATGCTGGTAGTGGCCAACTTCTGGTTTTATGTATTGCTTTCAACAAGTTGGCTTCATATCCTCTGTAGTTTTGGGCTAATTGTTAACATAGCAATAAAGTACTGTAAAATATTTTTTTTTTCTTCTAAGGTGAATGTTGTGGCAGTAAAGATATACAGAAATAGTTACTAAGTTTCTTTTGTTTCCTTTTAGCAGAGAACTCGATTATATGTCAGTAGTTCACACAAAACAATTAAAGGGAATTGTTTACCAGATTTAAGCTGTGCTGAGAAGGTTTTACTTTTACCACTCACACAACAGCATTTGATTTACTAATTTTTGCAAATATAAATGGCATAATGATTAAAAAAAATCTTTTCTCTCCTATGTGACACAGCTTTAATTATGCTTTGTCTGGTTTTCAGTAACACTGCCGGGAAAAGGGACACGTTCTGCAAACTCTTTCTAGGCAATGCTCATGTGCAACATACTGAGGAGATTCATCAGTTTGATACAAAGGTCTATTGCCTTCCTTTTTTCTCACTAGTACTTATGTTACTGCTCATTATATTCATTAGCAACTTAGTATCTTCTCTATGGTATTTATAGGTTTAATTAAGTCACCTCTCTGCAAGACACTTCTTCCCATTATTGTCTACTCGCATGCTTAAACTACATTTTTAAACAACTCATTAAATACTTCAAAGTCATGAAATCTAAATATTATTAGTTTTGGCAATTACAATCCTAAACCATGAAATAAATAACTAAACTGTTACAGAGGTACTTCATATTTCTTCTTAAGCTACTAACTTTAGGATGTTCATGCTTGCCATTGAAAGTAATCAGATTGTAGCATTTGGCATCACTCCGGTACAAAGCATTAAGTAGACAGCACACCTCAGCGACTCAGCCTCTCTTCATTTTAAGGATATGTTACTGACCGCTAGGTTTTTGTGATTTTTTTCTCCCTCATTTAATATTTCTAATTCTGCAAGCCTTCTTTATTAGCTATTAATTAATACTCACTCTTATGGAATAGTATGAACTGAGAACCCATGTATTGTATACAAGCTGCGGTACATTATTTAAAGAAAACTAAATGAGTTTTGAGTCTGTCATTTACTCTGTTCCCCAAAGAGAATTTCAAATGCTTTTTTACAGTTTCCTGTAAAAAAAAAAAAAAAAAAAGCTTCAAAATGTCATTTTTTGCTCCTAGTAAGAATTAATACTATTTTAATAAAGTATATTGAGATTTCCTTTAGACAGGCTTTCTTTTACCAGCTTAACAAGCATTCTGCGTTGTGTCAATAAACATTTTCAATTTAAAACTCCTTTTGCATTAAAAACTGGGTACGGTATATGATGAGCTTTCTAGTTGCTAATGTATGAAAACTTTCTGGAGCTATACTTATGAGTGCAAAGACATCAAAGCTTGCTGTAAATAAATCAGCTTAGGTTTGAAAGCAATATTACAGTTTATTTTGATGTGCTCCTTTGATCCCCTTCTATCCCCAGCATTCTGACAGTATTTTTGGCACAGAGTTTGTCAGGTCAGGCTCAGAGCTGCACACAACCTCTGGGCACACACAGGGTTTCCTGGTTGAGCCCTCCACTGGATTGGAGATTTCTACACTATGCTACAGCATTGTGCAGACAGTCCTACATTGTCTTCTACATTCTTCTAGAAATTGGAGATTATTTGCAGCAGTGGTAGGCAAGCAAGAGTCATAAGATACTAATTTGATTTTTTTTATGTGCAATGCGTCCTTGTATTATTCACAGACAAGGATAACGTTATATTAAGGAAAATAATTTATATATGCATGACCAACACTGAGGTGTTTGTGGAAAAATTCATATTCACTGAAATACATTTTTACACATGGCATTTCTATGCACCCTTATCAATACACTACCTTTGTCCACTGCAGTCCTTCCATGTCCATTTCCTCAAGTCAAGCTTAACAAGAATTAACCACAAAATGTAACTATTTTTTTTCCTGTACAAAGGAAATCAGAAATAATCCACAGAGCAGAAAGTCAGAGAATCTTTTTTTTTGTCCTCTTCTCCGCTATATTGCCTCTTGGACTGTTGTGAGAGTGCAAGACCAGCATGATCTTCTCTCTCCTGTGTAACAGCTATGTTATTATTGGTCACCTGAATAACAACCTCGCAGAATCAGAGAAACTCGATGTTTGTTAGCACCCCAATTTCCTTTTGTTACACACATAATTACACTAAAAATCTGCCTCCTAACCCTTGGTAAAGAATATCAGATTAATGATTGTGATAACCCTACAAGAAAATGCCGTAATTCTTTTCTCATTGTTTTTTTGGGTTTTTTTGCTCATGTGATTTGGATAGGACCCTGAGCAATATCAGGGGTGGGTGGCATCCTTGCCCATGGCAGGGAGGTTGGAACAAGATGAACTTTAGGGTCCCTTCAAAATTCAAGCCTTTCTGTGTTTCTATTATTCCTTGAGATGAATGGAATTATTTAGGTTGTACATTAAAAAAATTCTGAAATACAATATTTTTAAGAAGTGGTAACACTTCAGAATCTAAATCAGCAAAATAATGGGGGAGGGAAGTACTTTTTCTTTGCTTTTTAATATTTACATGCTTGTGCAAAAAATAAGTTAATAGTTCCCTCAGCTGAGAAATTACACTAAGTAAAATTTTGCTGGTCTTTATTCAATGTGCACAGCTGCAACACCCTTCTTCAAAAAAAAAAAATCAAACAAGAATCCCCCAACTCTAAAGCAATTACTAGGTTACTTATAACAATACTAAAAGTCACAGTTAATATCAAGAAATATCTGTGTGTTTTGAATCTCATTTCTAACATATATGAGGGTACAAATCATTGGACAAGAACTTAGCATTAAGTGGTTTTATTAAGATACTTTTTTGTTGAAAATTTCTTCATGAACACAGAAAAAAAATCTTGCAGCATGTTTTTTGCATGACAGAATGAGACACAACAATGAAATTTCTGGTGGATTATTTTTTTCTATCTGTGTTCCACCAAGATGATTAATCAGTTTTTTCATGCAATTCACTCCAAAACAGTTTTACCCTTTTTGTTTAGAAGTTTTTCTCTGAAGACTAACCTCAAGCTTTTTCAATGCATGTTGAGTGTATTACCAACTTTGGCATTTGAAGACTATGTTCATGACCCTGTCCTCCCATTGTCCCCTCCATACCTTTCCATTTCTAGTTTTCTGTAAGGTCAAGTTAATTAGGTTTATGCAACAAGTATCTGAAACTTGAAAAATATCCAGCTAAATCTAAAAGAAACATGTCTTTCTCAGTGGTTTATCAATACACCTAAATTTTAACATACAGAGGTTGTAATACAAATCAAAACCGCATATCTTCTGGCAAGCTACCAGCATTCCTTGACTATGACAAATTCATCAAAACACCCTTAGAAAACTTCTTAATGACAAGGCAAAATATTTTCTCCTCTAAGGAAAAATAAAAAGGATGGGAGCCTTTTCCTCTAATTAGAAATGAATACTTTCACTAAAGTTGTATATGTCACACAAATTTTTTTTTTTGAAAGTGAGATACACTATATTCATGAATAACTGTTATGTGTAAGAGAGTTAAATAATGTAAAAAAAAAATTATAACAAATGGGTAAATCTCAGAAGCACCATAAATTAAATTTAAGAGCTTTTCGATGCTCGTTGAACTGTATCAAGACTAGTCTGTTACCTCCTTTTTCTTCAGGAATGAAAGGTAAAGCAAATAAAGAAATCACTACTAGATGAGAAATGAAAAGATAAAAAGATTTATACTATACATAAGTTGTACCTTTTCGAAAAATACCAACTATTGGCTACTGGCATCTTTCACAGTTTTAGTCATATTATTTATCTATACAAAACCAGCTATAGGCCAATACTTAAGGTAAAACACCCTTTAAGCCAACACACAAAAAACCAAACCACTATGATAAACTACTAGACTCTAGCTATTACATGAAATTACTTCTTTGTCAAAGGAAAGAAATGCATTTAACAGAACTGTAGATATTTGGTTGGGAAAGTAAATCAAGAAATACTCCAGCCAGCCTTTCCTCCCTTTTTAGCATATAAGTCAACCTAGTAATATGTGATCTCTGAATGCAACTTATTGACAAATCATATAGTCACTCTATGTCCAAGAAAGGCTAGAAGCTGGCCATTTTGTCTAATAAACTGGAGTTAGGTCACAATACATCACCTCTCTCAGCTACCTACTTACTGCCACTCCTGTTTACACATGGGACAAAATTACAAGCATGTTTCTTAGGAAAATGTTACCTACAATTTTTTTCTTTTCAATTCAAACATAAAAAGAAACTCACTGATAAAAATCCATTAAACTTTTAGAAACTATTTTTATCTGCATCCTTAGAGTTTTACTCTAAAATATGTACTCCTATATAACTAATACTTTGTATTTTCAATTTACCACCATACTATTCAGAAGATACAAACCATTGCCTCATATCTTACATAGAAAAATGAGACAGCATAAAATAGCTTGGCTTCAACAAAGTCATTACTACAGTGAGATCAACATCCAGTTACCATTTCATCTTAATTTTCAGTTTCTTCTACTTTTTCAGTTAAGACTAGTTTTTCATCTTGTCTTATGATATTTTCTACAGTGCTACTTATAAGTCACTCTATCCTCCTAGATAATGTATCTAACACTCAGAAATAAAGCACTAAAAGTGAGAAATAGCAGTAACAGAAGTTCAATATAAATCATTAAGCTACTTGTTTAAGTACTACCTTTATTGTTCAGAATTTCATCATGAGTTTGTTTCCATGTTTATGCAATCACTAATAAATAAACATTTCCTAATTGTATATGAAGTTGTAAATATGAAGTACAAATACTCCTGGAAAAACAACTCCTCCCTCCTTCTTCCCTCCCCATAATAAGGCTACTGCTTAATGTCATTCTCAAACACAATGTCAAAATAAGTGAAGCTCAGGAAGAGAAACTGCTTCAGGACAGTGCCAGCACAGTGTAGGAGGTACAGAATTACCCTGTAGCTAAAAAAGGACACTGCAAATTTGCCAGTCTTTTCAAAATATAACATCATATGGTAGCAAAGAATTTAACAAGACAGTGCTGAAGCTAGTCTAGCAGAAAATTGGTATATAAACATTACATACCTTAGTATTTTGCAGTATTTTTGACTAAGGGAGTTTTGCTCATTTCTACTTTATGGTTGCCATTCCCTCCTTCCCCCTTCATATTTTTCAGTCTTAGGAGGGGCTCACAATTTCTACACTCTGGTTTGTATTAATTTCAAATCACTCAGCATGTGAGACAGAGAGAGGGGAAAGTCAGGTTACACATTACAATAAAGTCCTGGTTGTCTCACTTCTCTGCTTGTGATTTCTAAAATACTCTGGATCCTATTTCACATCAGCATCGGTGATAAATTTCCATGAAAGAAAAACCCCTTCTGAGCTGAATACAATCAGAATACAATCAACCTTCAGTATATTTGCTGGCTGGAGCTACAATTTTAAATTGGTTAACATTCTGCTGACACTGCACATAAAGAAACAGAGCTGAGCTCCCTATGTACTATTTATCCTAGTCTCTTAGGTGAAATGAAATAAAAAGTGGGTTTCATACTGAAATAAGTTGTCAATGAACATATAGTGAGAAAATAGATCTCTTGACATTATTTTTGAGTTAGTTTTGTTAGCAGTATCACACTTTAAACAAAATATGAAGTGTAAGCCAGTGATGAGACATTTGTTTGTATAAAATTTTATTTCTCATTAATTGCAAAGTTTGTTGACCACAGACTACTTTGTTGTAATTTTTTGAGAATGTGCCAGTCAAATTCTGTTCAACAATATCATAGCAACAAAAAGCAAAGTTACATACTGTTACATTTCCTGTAGCATGGTTAGAAGGCATGAGACTCCATGGTCAACCCTTTATTGAAGGGATAATATTTTCTTTTGTATTAACTGCTTTCCATATGAAAAGTCTCTGGGAGTAAGGTTCTTGTCTATGAAGAGAGGGATCCAAAAATCACCTAAGCATGTTAACTGGGAGCAACATAGGCTGTATAAAACAACATAGAAGAGGTTGCATATCATTACTTTTTAAAAGGAGCATCCTTGCACTACTCTGAGTGATGAAGCAGTTCCCAGAATAAAACTCTAGAAATAGCCTTTTGCTGATCCACATCCTGTTAGGATGTGGCACATCTCCAGCTGGTGCATAATAATTTACAGAGCACCTTGTGAACAGGAACAGCTCAGATTCTCAGATGGTTTCAGCACAGACAGACTAGCAATCCATAAAAGTGCCATTAGAAGCTCTTACCCTCCATAAAGAATATGCATTCATACTGCATTCAGATCATAACACCAGATTGTAAAACTTCTGAAGTTTTACAACATCTCTCAGCCCCTTCAATGTATAGGAAGGATAACCTATGTTCCAGTTCAGTCCCATCTCTGAAACTGCTTAAATCTCATGATTACTGCACATACAGCAAAGATGCTTTGCCATCTTGTTTTCTAGATGCACCAACAGCACTTGATTCCTTCCCACCAACAATGTCAAATGCTCCTCCACTGGTGGCAAAATATTCTCTGTGTCAATGGACTATGGCTTCCCCAGTCTGAAACAGACTCACATGAATTGCTGGTGAATTGGCATGACACTGACGTGTACACACCACTGCTGCTTATGGAATGGCTGAGATAAAGTTTCAGAGAATTTATTTCATTAGTCACTGTATATGCCTCCAGATATACCTTCATTAAAATTAATTTACGCTGCAGATATTTTGTAATGTTAATGAGCTTCCCACAGAACTATTTTTGTTAGGCATTGGTTAGTAGTTTTATTTGCTCTTTAGTCACTGTAGATGTGCCATCCCACAGTGGGTCTTACCTAACAGAATTTTCTTTTCCTTGCCCCTGTCCCTTCTGAATTTTCCTGTCATTCCTCATCTCCTTCAAAGTTTGTTGATCAAGATTTTACAGTATTATAGGCAACATTAGGCTTCTGTCACACTGCTGAATTTACATGGAATGTGAAAGGTGTAAATCAGAGACTCTTGAGAAACTTATCTATTGCTATTATACTTAATCTGAAACCTATGATAATAAAATGCAGGTTAATCTAGATATAGAAGAAACATAGACACATCTGGATCTGCTGGGGAATTTGGGGTTCTTTAAGTTGAAATGATTTTCTTTACTATTTTGCCAAACCCACCAGTTTGAAAACTAATGTGAACAGTACTTTTTGTACAAAATTGGTTATTTAATGCTATAGGATTATTCTAGATGAATTGCAAAACCTCCTATAAAAATTTGTATGGATAAAAATACAGAAGTTTATTAGCAGTAGAGACCAGAACAATATATTTAGGATCTCTTGAGGTGTCTCTGGAACTTAGAGAAGACTGGGCCAGTAAAGATTTAGGATACAGTGCCCTCTTACAGTTCTTGTCAAGTTTTGAAAGCCTCAGAAGAAATTTAGACTTGCTACATTTTCTGATCTCAAACTGAGATACTCGCGAATACGACCTCTAGCATGTTTCAATCCTTTTGTGAAATTCAGCCCATACTCTTATGTACAGGCAATGGGAGAGGTGCTACATAGATGACATTCTTACCTCCCCACTGATTTGGTGCATCAAAAATTTTACTGGGAATGAAATTTCTATTAGGATGTATATTTTTAGGATTAAAGAAGAATTGGAAATGTATAGAACTAACAATTGACAGAATATAAAGAGGTAATATTATCTACGCCTGACTACACTAGTTCTTACACTCAGATATATATCTAGTAAACTAAACAAGGCTGGGATGAGCTGAACACCAGCTTTGGTATATTATCAATACTGTTAAATTGTGACCTGACTCCTAAAACAACTTTGGAATATGCTGGGCAGTATTCATAAAAGCTATTACATAAATAACTGCTTGAGCTTTAGGAGATAAGGAAGAATTTAGTCACCAGCATGCAAGTCACATGCACAACGACAGTCAAGCTCTGAGACAGAAAATTTTCCCTGGTGTGGTCTATGAATTAGTTAAGATGTAGACTTAATGGTCTCACAGCACTGTACAGGGGGAGGATCACATGAATAAAGAAAAATATTGCAGTAGGTTGCAGAAGCAGTGTAGCTATACATTTCAGCTACACATAAGTATTTTTTAATTCTAAAGTTATTTTACAATCTATTTTATGTGAAATTTTGCTTTCTCATATACTCAGCATAAAGTATAGCAAAAGAAGTTTGGATAGCCTTGCCTTTTTTTTTTTTTTTTTTTTTTTTTTTTTTTTTTTTTTTTTTTTCTTTTTTTTTTTTTTTTTTTTTTTTTTTTTAATTCACAGAACAAAGGTTATTCTAGATAAACATTTTGCCAGAGTACTGAGAAACAAAGTGTTTGGAAAAAATTTTGTTTTCCTGAAGTATTTGGTTGTGTTCTTTAGTACTCTACTACCTCATTCACTCTTGCTCCTGCCAGAAGTACTGCCAAGCTCTTTCTGATAGTCCTTGGACACTTTCTCCTTTAGCTGCTGTGCTCCCCAGCTGTTTGTCTACACATAAGAAAAGCGGGTAACAATTGCCGAGCCTGTCTGGGGAATAAGGGTTTGTCAGCTGTCCAGTAAGAACAAAATCTCCTGGAGCAGCCGTCTGCTGACTCTCAGACTGAATCTCTTTAATTAGTAGGGAACTGAAGTTGAGAATATTACTATTTGTGAGGGGTTTCTTGTTTTTACTTAGTAGAAATGAGCTTGATGATTGACTATTTATAAAAGTTTCTTCAGTGGGGGGCAAACTTGAAAAAAGTACACAAAGAAAATTCAGTGAGCTACCAAGACTGATTCTCTTGAGAATCTGAATCAAAGCAAACATCTTCCCAAACCAACCTGTCCAGCTGACAAAGAAAGAAAAAAAAAAAAAAAAAAAAAAAAAAAAAAAAAAAAAGCCTGTGAATTAAAAGCAGGTTCTCAGCATCTGCAATCATTTTCTCACAATAGCCTAAAAAACAGTAGTTTTAAAATGAAAATCTAGTACTCAAACAGTTTTAAAGTATATTATCAAAATATTTAATTCTGATAAACTAATTGATAATTTATTAAGAAAAGTAAGACAACATTAAGTACCAAGAGCACTGAAATCTTTTCAATATAAATTGAATCACACTACAAATATTTATTGTTAAAAAAATGACTTTTAAATAAGATTTTATGTTGCTGTAGAAGTGATGTAATGTGCAAGAGCAAAATTTTATGTAAAAGTAAATTAAGTCCATGTAACTTCTACATAATAAACAGAAAGGATGTCTTAAATAATACTTCACATTTATCAAGAAATAAAACACTACTTCTGAATAGACAACAAATAAGAATAAGAAAAATGAATATTTATGTTCTGGATGAACAAAAATTCATTTATTTTACATAAAATGCTATTTTAATCTTTTCACAGTTGACAGAATAGTTCCAAAGCCACTTTCTATTAGCCACTGTGTAGAGTACAAACACAATTATAATATGCTAAAAGTACATACCTTGAACATACGTACCTTAGCAAAGTTTCTCACTATGCTAAAAAGTCGTAACAAATTTTGCTGTTGAATTGACATTTTTATACCACTTATAATAAGTGCTAAAGAGGACACAATCCTAATTTTATCTGTTTTGAAGAAAATTACCTTCTAGTGAAGTCATCTGACATTGAGGGCACTTACTGATTTGGAAGAGCAACACCCAAATTACTCAGGATGTGCACTCTCACAGAGCAACTGCCAGATTACATTACTGGGTACTATAACTGTTAGAGTTCCACAGGATTTCAAGATATGATACCAGGCCTACTATTTTACTTGCTATTACAGATCTCTCCTCCATCCATCAGTTAATGGAGACAATTTCTGCTGCTGAATACCTCATCTTCTACAATAAAGAATTAGGAATTACAAGAACACTTTTATTTTATAGCAGGCTATCTGATGTAAGCACCAGCACAACTTGGTCCTCAGCCCTAACTGCAGCTACCTCTAATTGAGATAATTGCTCAGCAAATCTAAGTAGCCTAGTGAAGCAAATAATTGTCACAAACTGCTGTGCTAAATCTTTTTTTTTCATCCTCAATAAGTAATTAACCTAAGTCTTCCTCTCCTATGTGAAACAGGAAAATGACAAAATGTTTTGTGTCTCCATATTATCCAGAAACACTTTACAAACTTTTGAAACATGAAATTCTTTATAAGTACAAGTGTTATGTCTTTGGAGCAGAACACTTTACTCCAAAAGGGGTCAACCTGAGTGAGCATTTGAAAGTTAATCAATTCACAGTCTTTACACTTAAATACTAAACAGTGCAGGAAGACTTCAGACTCTATCATAAATTTTCCAGAATAAAAAAGTACAAAAGTCAGTCGAACATGAGGATATGATTTTTAAATATAATAAGCAATTGTGCAATGCTTACAATTTTTGAAAATCAGGTTTGCAGTTCTTCAGGTTGATAAGTGAAAAGCTGAAATCTCAAAGTGATTTTCCTTTTTGATATATAGGTTTTGGGACAGAAAAGAAATGTCACTAGAAGTGATTCACCTCCTCCTAAAATAGTTTGCAAAGAGAACCGAGATGAAAGCTCTTCAGAAAGGTCTGATTCTTTCCTTTAAAAGAGGGAGTCCAAATTTCCCAGATTAGATTTGTATTACTTTTAGAGATAAAATTCAGTTAAATATTATGAAACTTAGATGAAGACAACTGCAGATACACAGACTGTCTAAATAATCTTTATACTTAACAGAGACCTAACTAATAAGTTACATAAATGCAAGCAACTACTTTCCTAAAAACCAGTCAGAAACAATTTCAGTCCCAGCTGCTGAGGACATTTTCTCCTTAGGTCTTGAAAACACCCAAAGACAATGATTTTAAAACTCACTGTTTCAAGGTTTGACTATTTTCACCATTTTTTTCATCTGGACCTTCCTTTGTTTCCCATTATGACCATTTTCTTTCTCTCCCATTATTTCCCTTAATAAAGATCCCAGCTCTATCTTAACTGGAAACATCCCTGTATGGGATTAAGGGATTGCTACCAGGTCCCCTTGAAGCCATCTCTTCTGAAAGGCTGAGGAAGCACAGTTGCCTCAGCCTCTCCTTACATTGCAAGTGGAGCAGATTGGCAGATCTACAACAAACTCATTCCAGTCTGTTAATGTCTTCCTCATGTTAAGGGAGAAAAAAATTGGATGCAATATTCATATAAGAAAGTGAATAAACAATAAATAAATAAATAAAGGGAGAAGGAGTGGGAAATTACTTCCTTAGCCTACTGACTATGCTCCTTTTGATGGGTCCACTAGGCCATTAGCCTTCATCATCACCACCACTGTCATCACTACTGGCTCATGTTCTGCTGGCTGCTTGCCAGGACAGCAGCTCTCTTTCAGCAAAGCTGCAACCTGACCAGTAACTTCTCACACTAAACTGGGAAAAGGATATCACAAGTGAGAGATTTAATATTTGTTCTTGAAGACATTTTTGGCTGTTTGTCTAGTATCAAAGCCACCATCAAATGACAGCCAGTGTTTAAAATCAGGTGAAATACTGGCTGTCATTTTCCCCCATGCCCCCCTCTGGTGATGAGTTCATGGCCACATTCCTGTATCACCTTTCCCAGCTGGGAGTGTTATGCTCACTGGTGGAAAAAAAAAACCTATCTAACCTATTTTAGTTCTTATGGAAAATTCCTGTAGAAGTAAAATACTCACATACAATATTCTAAAGCGAGCTAGGTTTGTAATTTTTTGGATTTAAAACAGAAGGATGAATTGGTGAAACTGCTGGCTCCTGACCACGAGCCAGCAGCATGCCCAGGCAATGAAGCAGGTCAATTGTATTCTTGCCTGTACCAAGAATAATGGGCTAGCAAGGCTAGGGGAGTGGTTCTCACCTGCAGATAGCACTGGTAAAGCTACACCTGGAGTGCTGTGTCCATTTCTGAGCCCCACATGTCAAGAAGGATGTTGAGGTACTGAAGTGACTCCAGAAAAAGGCAATTGAGCTGGTGAAGGGTCTGGAGCATATGTACTGTGAGGAGTGATTGAGGGAGCTGGGGTTGGTTAGGCTGGAGAAAAATCTCAGGTGACATTATTGCTCTCTCCAACTGTTTGAAAGGAGGTCGTAGCCAGGTGGAGATCAGTCTCTTCTCCCAGGGAACTAGTGACAGAGCAAGAGGACATGGTCTTAAGCTGCATCAGGGGAGATGTAGGTTGGACACTAGAAAGAATTTCTTCACAAAAAAACCTGATCAGACCTTGGAACAGGTGCTGAGGGAGGTGATGGAACCACTCCCCCTGAAAATGTTTAAGGAAAGAAATGATGTGGCACTTAGTGCCATGATCTAGTTGACAAGGTGATGTTCAGTCAAAGATCAGACACTGGTATCTTAGAGGACTTTTCTAACCTTATTTGTTCTGTCTGTCTGTGTTATTTAATGCAAATTTCCACACCAGGTTAAACAAGAGAAGCATCCTGCTACGGCAAATATTCTCCAAATTATATAAATGTTTATGGACTTCAACAAAATAATCTGAGTTGATAATTGAAGAATCATATGAAAGGAGTAACAGAGTAAGACTACAGAAATCACATCTACTAAATAATCAAAACCTATATTTTGATATTCATTTTATTTATTAGCATTGTACAAGCAACCAGAAAAAATACTGGCATTCCTGCAACAAGATAACCAATATAAGTTAATTTTTCAATTACACAAGTATTCAACTACACAAGTATTCTAACATCAATTCATAGAAATTACCAAATAAGACCTACAATGCATTGATCCTAAGTATGTTCATAAGACACATAAAAAGTAGTACACATACATTGTCTTTAGAAAAAAATCATGAAATTGGAGATTTTTTGTTTGTTTCTTTTGTTTTCTTGGACAGTTGGAGAAGCACTTTATACACTGTCTCCCTTTATGCTGCAATTAACAATATACCTTGTGTGATATTCCAAAAATTAGCAGGCACAATTTCCACCCATACAACCTACATATACTAAAATGCAACCATATGAAAATCTCCTTAAGAAAAAAAAAAAAAATCTTTAGTTAAGAGTGCAAATTTCAAAAAAGCTAAGTACAGTACTAACCATTATTCCCCAAGAGGCTTTCTACTAGCATCAGTGAGTGTTAAAATTTAGCTAATACTCTTTTTGAAAACTTAATGGATTAGAAACAATGCAATTTGTCTTAAGTTGCTGCCACGTCTAAAGTATAGTGAATAAGGCAAGATTAATGACTCAGGAAAAGATTATGCTGGTTTTAGTTGATATGGTTCAATAGGTACTAGATACTATGAAGAAAATGAACTCTCTCTCAACCAAAAAGTTTTCCTCACTTTCCACCTTCCCATTGTCTGCCCATCCCCTCATGGGATTGAAATGATGACAAAAGATCATCTTTATTCTTGGAGTCATGTTTATGTGTGTTTGGAAATTTTGATTTTATGTTCTGTCTGAACAACTGAAACAAGAGAACTTCAAGTTACCTATTTTCCCAGAGTTCCTGCCAGAAAAGCTTTCTCCTCTCTCTATCCCTACACATCCCAGAAACTATTTGTGGTACAGGGAAGATAAAAGCATTTTGCTTCGACAAGAGTACTCTAAGATATCATGTCAGGTCGTTACAAAAGTCCGGTGTACTTGTGCCTCACTTTTGACAGAGTTTGATGAAGCACAAAATTCTTGAGAAAAACCTGTCTGAAATTTAAAGTAAGGTAGAAATTACCCCACAGTTAGGCATAGACATTCAGAATTGAAAATTTTATTAGTTATATTTCTAATAAAAAACTGTATATTTCTAATAAAACTGTTTTATTTCTAATAAAAAACTGTCACCTATCTGGTATTGTCTAAACTAACTTTTTTATTCCAACATGCACAGCTAGAATAATAGGAGATTTTTTGGACCAACTTAAACACAAATCACTATTTTCCATTATTTTTTCCAAATTATTTTCCATTTACAAATCCTTCAGAAAAGAAAAGAAACAGTAGCTTTCTTCATTATCTAATAAATTGGAAGAGTTTTAGAAAATAAGTGATTTTAAAAATAATTAATAATGTAATTACCAAATAGGTTTGCAACATCAGATTGTTTTCTTTTTCTCATATACTATCTTCATGTATCTGCAGAAAGTAGTTAGTGACACTTATACTCCATGTCGTGTTACACTTTAGATGCTCTTACGAACATGTTTATAATGGCTCTCAAAAATAACTTAAATCTTTTAAGGAATAACAATCTTTAGGCATGAATTTCATATCTAATTGTGTAAATACCTAGACATTATCTTTGTCACACAATACACCCCTGGCTTCTTAAATTTAGCATACATGTACTATAAATGTAATAGTGCTAAAATAGGATAGTTGTGTGGTAGTTAAAGCTCTGAGTAAGAAAGACGATCTGGTGGGTGACCCTGGCTGCATCTGCCCCCTAAAACCTGGCCATGCAATCCCAATACAGATAAACTGTGGGGAGAAAAAAAAACCAAAAAAACCAAAAAAACCAAAAAAAAACCAACATGGCTTTCATCAGGTACTGTCAAACTTAACAAAGTATTATCAAGAACTTGAAGCTATAGAAAACATATTCCATTTCAAAAGAAACTGAAATTTCAGGACATTTGGACTGTGACAAAAACAAGGTAATTTGAAGATAGATTTTTTCTTACCTCTCTTCTTTTTTGAACATGAAGTTTCATGAAATTGTGAATCACTTCAATAATTAGAATTCATCATAATTGCTCAAATTAACAATGAATTGTGTAAGAAAAAATGTGGTATCTAACTAGGCAACTCATCAGTTGAAATAGTCTTATTTAGCTTGTGTTTTCTAGTGCAGCTCCATACACACAGTTTTTAGAGCAACAGCCACTCTTTAATGACAGTTCAAGAATGAAGTTAAATGAATTTTAACTATCACACTACTAAAAAAGGAACTTCAACTATACATAAGACAAAACTGAATGATGCTTGTTCTTTCTACTTGGAGCAGATGTTTGAAAGTTAATTGGAATTCCTTTCCATAGTTTGTAGTTGTTTTTTTTTTTTTTGTTGTTGTTGTTTTTTTTTTACATACATAAAGACTAGCAGTTCTTACTCTTGTTGTGATTTGAGAAGGATTTCCTTTCAAAATTTCTGTTAAGTCATTTTGCTCTCTTGTTATTTCTGCTGCTGTTCTATGGAAATTCTTCGTCTACATGTTTCTGGAATTGTGTTGCCTATAAAGAAATGCAATCCCTTAGCAGGACAATTGAGAATAACATTTCAGAATTCTTTAGCTTATTCTACCTATAACTGCTGCACTGATTTTTTTTTTCCCAGTAGAATGATGCTCACCCATGATTTTAAACTATTTCCTAGGGTAATGCTTTCTAGCTGGTCTCTCCTGAAATGTGTGTTATACATGCAAAGATTCTAATTTATATAAAAGTAAAAAAGTTTGTCACTGCTTTTCTGACTGCCATCCTATTTGTTCAGAGAGTTTCTTTTCCTTCACATCATTCCTGTTGTTTATGCTTATACCACTATATCCTGGTCTTACAACTACTTTAATGCAATTTGCAATGAAATGGTACCTTTTTCTTCCTCAGGCTGCTTCCAAAAGTGTTGACTAGTTCTCAGTCCAGAGGAGAGATATTTTTGGATCTCGCTCAGCCCATCACTTGATTTGGTGGAAAATCACTTTGTTGATTTAAAAACTGTAGACTGTCTGCCACTCACTATTTCTATACAGCTCCTGGTGCTCAGTGTCTACAACAGCTCATCCAACAGACTGCAATCTACTGTTCTGAAAAACTAGAACCGAGATACAACACCTCTCAAAATGGAACATTGCCTGAAGATTAGGCATGATCTTTGCATCTCAAGGGCAATCTTCCACCAGAAGAGGCATTCAGCTATTCCCTGCTGGTTTGATGGTGCTGTGCAAGCTACTGCAGAAAGAAGGGAGGATCACCATCTGGTTTTTGGCGTGTTCAGTTGTTGAGAGGGAACTAAGGCGAAGTCCTCCTACATGTCAGAATGAGAACTGCACGTCAACATTTGCAAAAGGGCCTCTTTGTATCATTAAAATCATAAAGGCCTCTAAGGCTGTCCATAGTTTGTTCTCGATTTTTAACTTCAGGAAAATAAGTTATACCCCTATGTGAAGTATTTTGATTGGGTCCTCACAGAAGATTAGATTACTCGAACTTCAGTCTGTGTAGCCTATCAGTAAAAGTAGAGTTGCCATCAATGCTGTATTAAGTTAAACATTCATAAAGAGCTATAGCAACCAATCTAGCTAATTACAAGTTAAAATTTTTAACCTTCTGCCATTCAAAATACACGTTATAAAAAAGGTTTGGACAAGTAATTAAGTAATTTACAGACTTTGATTTATGATTATATGAATATACACAATGATATGAAGAAAAATAAGTGAAGAAACAGAGAGTTTGATCAAAACTCAAAATCTTTTTGCAACAAGAACATAGCTAAAAATATCAGAATTAATTTGTTTATTAATGAGACAATGCTTGTGTGTTTTTGTAACTGTGTGCTGGCTTTTTACTTTTTGTGTGTAAGAGAAGTAACAGAAGGCAGGCATAAATTTTGATATATTTTGGTGTTATTTCCTAAGTTCCCCAAATATAGGAAGCAATATATTATTCATTCCAACATGTTTCAGTATAAATGCAAGTATCAGACAGGTATCATAGTATAATAGGTATCAGAATGTATCAGATGTTGGGACAACCAAATTTAATTATATTAAATTTAAAAGATTTTCAATTTTATGTTTCAGCTAGGGGTTGAACACTCAACTAGTCATCATAAAGCAACTGTGCTGAGTTTTCCTTTTTTACTAATTTGGTTCTGTGTTTATAATCTGAAGGGGCATCATTTATCCATTTAAACACTCATTTTAACTAATGACCCATGCAATTGCTTACAGCAAGCATCTTTACCTCCCTGTTTGTCTTTTCAATATCTCTGACAACAGAAGAAACCAGGAGAAGAAATATGACTGTTATGATTAAAGTAATTTCTTCACTATAGATAGACAAAACATATTAGCTGTAATTCAGCACTAAAGATATCTAAAACTAACTATAGTAGGCTTACAAAAACAATAAAGCTTTATAGAATTTTGCACAAAATTGAAATAAAAATTCATTTTAAATCAGTTTATGTAAGATTTCTAAGTACACAGAAATGTGTCCTTACAGGTAACTATTACTTATTAGGTGCCTTGAAAGGAAAATATTTAAATGAGCTCTGATTATAAACACTAATTTTTTCTTGGATATTGTTATATCAAGATGCAGTCAACTATGGGACAAATAAGTCAAAAATAAAAAATGTTCTTGGAAATGCAGGGTTTATATATGACAGTTATCAAAAACAAAACAGAAGGGCTGAAGGAAGTGACTGCATGGGGGAGTTGCCTGTAACCACTTAAGAGCAATGTCCACTAAGTTTTTCCAGCCAGCATTCAGAAGGCTAGAGTGTGCCATTTAGAATTCAGTAGCAAAAAAAAAAAAAAAAAAAAAAAAAAAAAAAAAAAAAAAAAAAAAAAAAAAAAAAGGCTTCTACATATCTCAATTCCTTATAGGTCTAAGGTTAGAGTAAATATGCCCATATAAAACATACAAGTAAGGTTCTTATTTGGCTATGGTACTTTTTAATAAAATATTTCAAAATCCCTCTAAGAGTCAAACTAATTGAACTTCTATAGCTAGAAAGAAGCTGATGACAGTGAAGACACCAGTCCAGGATTTAGTCACTGATTGGCCACTCAGCTATTGATTCACAACTACTCTCTAAAGAAACAAAACACCAGAACGAAAATTTTGCAGTACAACCTTTTCAGAAACTAAAT
This sequence comes from Cettia cetti, assembly GCA_013401135.1. Classification (NCBI taxonomy): domain Eukaryota; kingdom Metazoa; phylum Chordata; class Aves; order Passeriformes; family Sylviidae; genus Cettia; species Cettia cetti. The sequence continues at coordinate 26,117 of VZUI01046299.1, forward strand.
CTAAGGAGAAACGTTGTGGTGAAGTTTTTAAATAGAAAATAGTAAGGCGGGACTGCATTGGGACTGCCTTGGTGTGGTGCTGTAGCTTCAGACGTTCATTTCCAGTAGAAATGCTCTGCATATACATGCACATTTTGAAGTCTGTGTAAGGATATGGAAATAGCAATGAGTTGCTGCTTGTTAATACAACAGTTGTTTCAGGTAAGTCACACGTCAGTCTAACTCAACCATAGTAAGTGATCTCATAATTCCTAGCAATAAATTACATTAATCTAACGTGCAGTTACTTTTTGACTTTTCAGAGGGGAAAAAAAAACCAAACCAAAAAAAAAAAAAGCCCACAAAACACCATTTGATCAATGCAATGAAGAGTTACAACAATACAAGTTGTCCTCTCCTTGCCTCCTGTACAGTACAAGACAGACTTGTTTTGAATTAACCTGGGAGGGAACTTCCCTATTTCACTAACTTATTAGAATACAGAACTTTTGCTTCTGTAGTCACATAATCACTTCTGGCAATATGTAATGCAGGTGGAGAAAAGCATATCGTAATCAACCAGTGGGAGGGAAGTTGTGTTGTTTCAGTGTGCACACTGCCTACTTTGTGTTCATCAGAGGGGAAAGGCTGCGCGTGAAGAACCTGAGCTCAGCCACTGAGCTGATACATAGTCTGCAACCACAAGTGGAGAGCTTATTCTCTCCAATTATTTGTACTTTGTGTTCACACCCATTTTGTCTTTTCAGTGCATCTATGGAGTGAGAGACCATTGGAGACATTTTTTCCCTCTTTAACCTAAAGTTCTGTAGTATAAGCAGCTAAGACTTCACTGAAACTAATACCTCTTGGCGCCTGTCACATGAAAATTGAGGTGAATTATGCTTAGTTTGCATATAGCTGTGTCATCAGAGGGATGAGGTCTTGAGTATTAGAGCTGCTTCTCTGTCATAAAAATCAAAATATACACATGCGGAAGAATGAGCTTCAACCTTGTCTTCTTATACAACATACCCATCCCGACAGATCCGTACAGATTCCCATTACCATGTGTATCAATGTAATGGAAGAGTAAATCTCAGTTAAACAGTCTCCTAGAAATAGTCTAGACTTTAAGAAGTTCCCTAAGTTTGATAAATAAAATTGCCCTTGCAATGTTTAATCACCTTTAAATATTTCCAATTTCATGCCTCCAATATATGTCCCTAAACCAGTTAGAATTTTAAGATAAGCCAAACAAGCAAAAAAATCTAAATTAAGGTTTCACATTTATTATATTCTTATGTTTTTCTTCTTCCCTTACGAAATTCTTCAGTTCTATCAGTTCATCAGAAGATGATTAATTTGATATTAATGAGCTGCAATTTAGGATACCATAGCGTTTTAGCCTATCTTTTGTCACTTGACACAATATTAAAGGTTGTTTAATAGTTTTGCCTTTACTACCTGTTCTGTTAATGTCATAAGATTTTTTTACAATTTGTAATATTTTTAAATCCCTGAGATTAAATCCCTGTTTAAAAAAAATGCATTCAATATTCATGCAAATACTTTACATAAGTATACATAAGGTAAACATAACACTGGCCTTATTCATGGCTTATTTTAGCTTGTACAGGCAGACCCACAAATTTTAATGCTTTGTTTTAGTGAGCACAGGTTCAGGTCCAAAACCATTCATTCCTATGATCTCAACTCAAACACCTGGACCTCATAGGATTTATGCCTTCTTATTGCCACTCATCACCTACCAGTTGATGAGTTGTCTCACCAACGCACTTTCTACACCTTGCTTTCAATTTTGTACCACAAGTGGTTTAACCTTGTTGCCAGTTTTGTTGAGTCTTGACACTTAAAATCACAATAACACAGAGCTTAATTAACTAGTTAGGGGCATCAATTTTAACTTTTTTTTTTTTAAGTCTACAGTTTTGGCATTGTGCTTCCATTCAACTAAAATTTACCTGTCATGGCACAAAAATACGAAAGCACCGAAACACAACATAATACACTAATTTTAGCCCATCTTTGTCATGGCTACCATTAGAATATACCACACAGATTTACAAAAAAAGGATTTTTTAGTTTTTTTTCCCTTATACCAATATAGGCTGGTCCACTGCTTTCTGAAATCCACTAACTGAAAGGAATTACTACTTCTGCTCTTAAATATTCACATAATGTCAACTTAGATCTGAAAAAAACACACAGGCAGACAAGTTACTGAAATGAATTGTGTCTGAGAACTGTTGTCATAAAGAGAGCTCAGCAATTTAAAATATACTAAAAAAAATAATCTGTATTTTGAAAATAAAAGTAATATGAGAACTCTCTGAACTCAATTTTTTTCCATGACATAACTCCACTGATTTCACCATTTGTGATTTGTACCATACTAACCTGAGGAATAAGAAGTTCCACAAAACCTTTGTGAACACTTTAAACTGACTGACCACAATCACACCAGTTATACCAATGGACTGTCTGAGTCTTGGAAAACTTTGTTACCTGCAAACCACTAATGGTTGTGAGATCTTGAATTATATTTGACATCTGATATGTAGAAGTCATGACCAATAATTATTTCAACAAGACTGTAATCGTAAACTTTCTTACAAAATGCCCACAAAACAGCAAGTGATTTACTAAATCTGTTAATACAGTATTATTTTGACATGGGTCTGTAGGTACAATTTTATTAAGTGCAAACTCTAATTGATTTACACTTGATAATAATATAAGTGAAAACAAACAAACACATATTTGCCTTGTTTCTGCCTGTCCAATAGCAAATGGGTAGCAGAATAAAATAAACAATAAACAAATCAAGAAATAAACCCACAGAGTTTACAGCAATACTGCTACCACTATCTCCTCTCACATTTTACTAGTTTTTAGCAAAGGCTGTATTCAGGTTGTATTCTGTATTTGTTCCCTGGAGTTTAATAAATTACTGTGTAGGTTTTATTCTTGTGTTTTTTGAGTTTGGTTTGTGCTTGTTTTTGTTTCTGTTTGGTATGGATTTTTTCTTAAAGGCCACAACCACTTTTGTTTTTCTGAGTGAACAGTTTGCAATGACCAGAATACAGAGATTCAATGTGCAAGATGTAGAGTCAGCTCTACTGCTACCTAAAAAATCCAAACCCAATTAATCATTAGAAAGTAGATATAAATAGAATAAAAAAGCAAACAGAAAACCCAGCCAAAAAACTTCTACCAGTACATTTTTCTTGTATTTGTTGTTCGCATCAAAATTCCAGGAAAAAAAAAAAACAACTCAAAAGCGTCAGTATAAATAAATAATTTCAGAATTGATCATGAATTCCACAAACAACAGCTTGAAATCACTGTCTACAAGGAGTACATATTCTCTTTTCTTCCCACTTACACTCACTTATCTCTCACACAGACCATAGCACACATGACCCAAACAGAAAGTCAAAGTCCTATAATGTAGGGCTTATCTTTAAAGAAAAAGATTTAGGGTTTTTTTTTTTTTGGTTATTATCTAAGTGTTAAAATTAACTAAAAGAACATTTGAGGGGCAGCTAAATCCATAAATGGCTTTGAGGTGCTGAGTGTGACCTAAGCGCTACTTAAAGCATCTCTGCTTTATCCCTTTGAAAGGTGATTATGACATTTAATTTTACAAACCATGTAATAGAGAAAAATATTTTAACTTTTGTTTTATTCTCAATTTTATTTTTAAAGCTACATTTTAAACATGAAGAAAACCCACTACTGACAAGCATGCAGTGAACGAAGAGAAGTAATCTTAAAAATTTGCAGTTGTTATAGAATTCTGGTAGAGCTTCCCAGAAAAATAATTATCTACAGACTGAACTCCACTCATACTTGAGTTCTCACATTCCTGGGAGGTGAAGTTTTCTCTTTCATTTGAAGACTTATTTTGCTAAATAAGCTATTTTGCATGCAGGTTTCATCACGATTAAAGTCAGAAACGGATGGCATGTGGGTAGTAATTGGGCAACTGAAAGTTTAGATGGGAGAGGAAAAAAAAAACAACCAACCAACGAACCAAATAAAAGCACACACCACAACACAATGCTGAAAAACCTTTTTCTTTGTCCAGGTGAAGATCGATCAAATGAGCAGCACTGAGATATGTTCCACTTTGCTTTAGTGAATCACTGTTGCCATTTGCTTTACAGAAGAGCTGACTTGACAGCATTGAAGATAGCTGCAGTATCCTACAGCCGTCCAATCACTCACTGTTTAAATCATTTTTCCCCAAAATGCACCATCTCAGTACCTTATTACAATTGATATTTTAAAATATAAATATTGAGAATAAGATATTAAAACTCAAGGAAGCTATTAGTCAAAAAACAAAAACAAACCAAATAAACTAAATTGAAACAAAACAACAAAAAAACCTCCCCAGAAACCCAAAAACAAAACCAAAACACCCCACAGCTTCTTTGTTACAGCAACACTGTATTGGAAGGTAAAAACCCAAGCAGGCACAAATCAAATATCCAGATTAGGAGATTTTTTCACTTACAAGGTGCAATGACCAGAATAAGTCACCCAAGAAATTCATAGAGGATGATTGAGCAAGATTTCCTCTGCTGCCATCAGGAAGCTGCATATACAGTGTAGATTAGATTGACAGCATCTTTTAAAAAGTAAGCAAAATTTCACACATTTTGCAGCAGAGATACAAGGTTTCTCACAAGTTTCTGCTTCCAGAACCAGTTTTTCATCTCAAAACAGAAATAGGAGAGGAAGCCTGACCCACCCTGTTCCAGAAATTTCATGACTTCTCTCCAGCCTCCAAAATGAAAGATTTCCAATGAACTCAACATATAGAAGAATGAAAAATTATCTAATAAGAGAGAATTCTCCAACTATGTTTGAAGTAAGAGGTATTTAGATTAAGCATATATTTCTACTAAAGGTCCTTTCAGCTCAAATGCTGACTTTCTGTAAAGCAGGGTACATGGTCTAAATCTTAGATTAGGAAGCAGACACAAATCCTGAGAAGAATATAGGCATGGAACCTGGGAATGGAGAGATGGGATCAAGAAAGCAAAGGAAGGCACAGCTGGAGCTGAATTTGGCAAGGGTTGTGAACAATGTGAACAGCTTCTGCAGGTATGTTAGTCAGAAAAGGAAGACAAAAGAAACTGTACTCCTCCGATAAATCACTGCACCACACAATCATTTAGGTTGGAAAGGTCCTCTAACATCATGAAATCCAACCCTTAACTGATCCACCTGTTGTCCACCTGTCATGGCACCCAGCCATTTCCTGAACACCTCCAGAGTGATTCCACCATTTCCCTGGGCAGTCCATTCCAAAGTTTAACCAGCCTTTCCATGGCAAAATTCCTCCCGATGACATGGAGGAGGCTGAGCTACTTGATGACTTTTTAGTCTCTGTTTTCACTGGCAAGAAAGTCCCTGAAATGCAATATTTTGACCTCTGCAAAATGTTAGATACAGTCACCCCAAACTTCCTTGCTTCTAAATTGTAAAGATGTGGGTTTGGTGGTTGGACCAGTCAATAGAGAAGAACTTGGATAGATAGCTGCATCCAAAGGTGGTGGTCAACAGCTCAATGTTCAGATAGAGATGAATCACAAGAGGTGCCCCTCATGGGCATATCAAGACTGATACTGCTCAATCACTACACTGTGATCAAGTGTGCAACTGAGTGTTCTAGTTGATACACTTGACAGAAGGGGTAGCATCCAGAAGGATGTTGTCAGGCTTGACAAATAGGCCTGTGGAAACTTCATGAAATTCAATCAGACCAAGTACAGGGTCCTGCAACTAGGTCAGGGCACTCACTGACCAGCACATGCTAAGGAATTAGTGGATTGAAAACAGCCATGTGAAGAAGATTCCAGGAATAGTGATGAGTAAGATGCCTGGATGCCTGTAAGAACACATTACCTGTATGCGAGTAGGCAATGTGTACTTACAGGGCAGAAGGCCAACCATATCCTGAGCTACATCAAAAGCATTGTGACCCAGCAGGGTGAGCCAGGGGATTATCCCCTTCTACTCTGCTCTTGTAAGACCCCAAACAGAATGCAGCATCCTGATCTGGAGGCCCCAGCACAAAAACGTCACAGATCTATTACAGCAGACTGAGGGGCAGGCCACAAAACATCTTTCCTGTAAAGAAAGTCTAAGAGATTTTGAGTTTTTCATCATAGACAAGGTTCCAGGAAAATTCCACTGGGGCCTTTCAATACCTAAAGTTAGAAGAAAGATGGAGAGAAACTCTTTAACAAGGTCTGAAATGTTAGGGAGAGTGATGAGGTTTTAAAGCATTTAGTAGATTTAGATTAGACATAAGAGCATCTTTTACAAGATTATGGTGAAACACTAGAACAGGTTGCTCAGGGGTTGCTCAGGGATATTGTGGATGTCCCATTGTTAGAGGCACTTAAGGTCAGGTTTGACAGGGCTTTGAGCAATCTGATCTAGTAAAAGATGTCCCTGCTCATTGCAGGGGGTTGGAATTAGATGATCTTTGAGGTTCCTTCCAACACAAACTATGATTAAAATGCTCAGCATATACACAGCTAAAATAGTCCCTCAAATTGCATTGGAATGTCAAAGAAGACAAAGAAGACAGATACATCTGCTTTGAGATTATTTCTCTAATGTTAACACAGGCTTCTAATGTTAATTGGTTTTTGAAATATTTAATGATTATAATCTTTTATGAATAGCTCTATAACCAACAAATTTGGGGAGCTAGTCAGGCAAGGATCACCCTAGCCAGGTCAGGCAAGGTACCCATGTAGTACCCGGACCAGGCAAGGACTTTACAGTCAACAGTTCTCTGGAGACTTCTAATGAAAACTTTGATTAAAACAGGCAATTTTGAAAACTAAAGCTGTATAAGGATTACTAACAGTTTTATGCATGCCATGCTTTATGACTGTGTAATCCAGTACTGCCATCCTCAGTAACAGACCATAAGCTTGTAAAGGGCTTGCAAGGCCTGAGGACCAACTCTTGCTACAGTCAGGCTCACCCTGCATGAAATTCTCAAACTTGCCTGCAGCTTTCCTTTACTTCATTTAGCTGTGATAGCAATTTCTCTAATTGACTGGCTGTCTAAAGCTAATTTGGTTTCCTCTTTTTATTCCTCCCTTATTTTTCTGATGGTACAACTAGAGTTTTAAATGAATAGCTGTAACAAACAGTCTATGCAGAATGAAGTATTTTGCAACTGGTACAATGAAATGATTCAGAGAAATACAAGTTTGCTTTGAGTCTTTGAGAAATAGAGAAAAAGGATAGTCCAGGGAAATACACGTACAGGAACAATAAGAGTGAGACAAAGACTTGGCACTAGAGAGCCCAGAGTTATCAACAACTCACTCATAGTCAACTACAGAAATGCAGACCCAGAAAAAACTGGGTTTAGGAATAACAAAAAACCAAAGGAGTAATAGATAACATGCATGGGACCATATTAAGTATGGATGACTCAGGGAACTGCAGACCATGAAAGAAAGAAAAAACATATAAAATAATTTTAAGTAAGAATAACCTCAAGATTGTCCTAAACTGAAGGAATAAGAAAACATCAACTAGTGGATCCAGATGAGCAGAGGAAGGATAAGCATAATACTAGAAAAAGGAGCAGAAACCAAAAATTTTTTGTGCAACTAGTATTGCCCTCTTGTTCTTTTTTCATTTTCAGTAAAAATTTCATCTGGACTAATAATGAGTAGATACTCAAGAATGATTAACAATTTTGGGTTTACATATGTACAAGCAGAAAGAATGCTGTTTCCCCATAAATAAGACTTTTGCATATCCAAAACTGCTGCTTTAACTTTCTTGAGACTTCAGGTTTACAATCCACTGACACAACATAGATGTGCCTTGTGTTGTTAAGGAAGTTTTAGAAAGGCACAGATCTAATATAGTCAAGGAGGTTTTGTGACTTTCCATGCCTCCTCTATAGCCCTTTTAAAGTCAATCCTATAAGCCAGCTTCAAAGAACCTTAAGGAAAGATTTCTCGCAAGTATTCCATGCATAAATAATTCTATAAATGTTTTAGGAAGTCTTCTGTATATACAAGATAAAAGCTTTCAAAGTGTTAAAGGGTACAAATGTAAAATACAGTTAACAAGTACTCTAAATGTTTTGCAGACTTATTTGTAGTAACACATATACCTAATGAAGTTAATGAGATTACTTGGGTGAATAAAAAGTATTTAGATATTCAATACACAAAGTAGTTCAATAGATAGTACAAAAACATGGAGGCAAGGATCATGTGATAGGTTTAAACAAATCTCAAAAGTTTCAGTTAAAATGCAGTGTCTACGTTTGGTGTACTATAAGCAACCTAGTCCCTTTCTTCACAATTAAGTTAGTGACATATCAGATATTTTCTTCATTACTAAGCAAGATCAGCACTATAATAAAAATTTAGACAGGCCTGTTTTGATGAGTATATTTTGCTGCAAACTTCCATCTATCTGCCTTGTTATCCCAACTGCAAAAGAAAAACTTGAAAAGTTATGCAAATTAAACCTTCAATATATGGGAAGGATATGAAAAACAAAGTAATTCAAAGTGCAATTATTAATGGTTTAGTTATACAAGAGAAGATGAAAAGCAAGGTATGTGACTGTATTTACATTTTAACTATCCATCTAACACAGCACATTATACAACCTTTAATTAATCAGGATAACAGCTACTGGCTACAGTAACATAGCAAATCTAACTTCCTGTTTTCTATCCCAGTAACTCATAGGGGTTCATTCCAGAAATACTGATTCAGCCCTGCATCACACTACACCTTCTGCCAGTTAAAAAGAATAAAAGTATGGAAAAAAATATTCCAGATGAGATAGAGATTTTTTCCATTTTCTTTTATTTTTGCAACAAAAGACAAAATCCCTAAATCATCTTTGCCATTGCAGGCAGATTCATAATAAATACAAAGTAGTTATCAACAGTAACTCTTAGTAAGCTGCACAGATTTTTTTATAAAGGCAGAAATATAGCTTTCATAATACAAAATGATACTACTTTCAGTTAAGGAAAATAGATAACAAAAAATATAAGCAATATAAACACTAAAACATAACAGAACTGGTATGACTGGAAATTTATTTTTATTATCTGAGAGTTGAAAAACCCATTACAACTACCCCTACTTTGTGCCAGCCAAAGAAAAAAAACCCTTACTTTACAAATAAGGCAACAAATGAAGTAAGTCATAGTCAGATTTATTAAAATCTAGGTAAGTGACAGTTGTATTTGATCTGGGACCATCTGAAGGTAAGTTAACACTATTGAGTATATTCAGTAATAAGAAAAGAAACTAAGATTTAACTTTTCAATCAATTTATCTCTAGAAGCCTGGGGATAAATGCATCAAAAATCTCCTGTGAGTAGTTTGGCAACATGCACAAGATGCTGGCAGTATTTCGATTTCTACATTGGTAAAGAGGAAAAGACTAAGTCCAGATTTGAAAGTTCAGAAAAAATGGAGTTTGAACAGAAAACAATTTCTTTTCTAACTACTGGCATGCTGATATTTAGCATCAGTTGCCATTTACAATAAATACGGAATGAATAGGAAAGGACAAAGGCTGCTTAGCTAAAATTTTATCTGCAGCATATCTGCAAGGCTATGAACAAAAAGATATTCCACCAAATCCCATTTGGCTGTGAAATGAAACAAACAAAAATGCCAAATCTGCCAAGTCACATTGCATGGCTTGTTTCAGAAAAGTACTTGGAGAATAGACATATTCCTTAAATTTCTTATATAGATGATTAAAAAAAAAAATCCAACAAAATTTTAGAATTATGGAAGTTTTGATCTTGTTTGTTTATCAAACTATTTCAGCTTCAAGAAAACATATTTTAACTGTAAAAATTGAAGTCCATAAGGAAAGATTAGAGCATTTTGAACAAGAGAGGCAAAGTTAGTCTCTTTCTATTCAGTAGGAGGGGGGTTTGCTTATTTTGTTTTGGGTTTTTGGTCGTTTTTGTTGGTTTGTTGTTTGTTTGTTTTATTTTGTTTGTTTGTGATACTTTTTTAGAGCTGCCTACAATACTGTCCCACAGGATTTTTAGATCACACTGCACATTCGTCCTTGTTTCAGCTATTAAATTTTATTAAAGAATTAAATTTCTTCATAGTAGCTAAAATGGGGTTTTGAAAATGAAAATTTTGATAACACAGGGATGCTTCAGAAACTGTGGAGCAGTGCTTACACAGTGTCAAGGCCTTTTCTGTCCTGTCAATGACTAATCTGGAAGCACACAAGATGTTGGGAGGGGACACAGCTAGGCCAGCTGACCCCAACCGACCAAAGGATTTTCTGTGCCATATGGTGTCATGGTCAGCAATCAAGTGGCAGGAGTGGAGTCTGGCTAGGGCTGCCATTGCTCAGGGTTTTTTGGAGTGATGGCGTTTGTCTTCCCCAGTAACCATGGATGTGATGGATCTCTGCTTTCTTGAAGATGTGTGAACTCCTGCCTGTGTATAGGAAGTAGTGAATGAAATCCTTACTTTGATTTGCTTGCACATGCAGCTTTTGCTTTAGCTATTAAACTGTCTTTATCCCGACCCACAATTTTTTTTCACATTTACTTCTCCAATTCTCTTCTGCATTCCACTGCAGGGCTGGTGAGCGAGTGGCTACATGGTGCTCAGCTGCCCCCTGGGGCTAAATCACAACAAAAACCTTAATACTCCTTCAGATGAGGCAATGACTGCACTTAGATAATTGCGACATTTCAAAAAAACTCTTGAAGTATTTTTCACAAGTTAATATTAGTCATTCAAACACACATCAATGAAGACAGACAAGAAAGAACATGAAATGGGATATTAATATCAGCACAGTTGGGATGATGATCTCTCAGAATGTAGCAGCAGCATGAAACCACTGAGTAAGTTATTTAGGCTACACAGAAAGGGAAACAATCCTGTTACAGCACTGACTTTCCACTTCTGTTTTCCATGCTAGAACGTGCTGTTCTTGTTTAGGACTGGCACCTCATAGTAACAGAGGACCAACTCCTTATTATTTCTCTCTAGTAAGCCCACTTTTACCAGAACATTTTCTTTTTGGGTTTGTGATCTCAAATAGTACCAGAAGTAAGAATTTTGTGGAGGGAGGTTACAAGTCCACTAAATCATTACAAGTTATGAACCACCAACTGTGTGTTTGTTACTGAATCACATACCAAGAACAAAGATCACAGTAGCTCTTACATGGATCAGTAAGTCACCAGAAGGCACAAAATTATCCCTTCCAGAATCAGAGGCAGTCAAAAAGACAGTTCCAAGAATTTATCTTAAAAGATGTAATTCCTTTTGCAAGGGCTACCAGCCACAGGAAGGATAGCTCTTCCTCATTAAGGATCGAGCTGGAAAGATTGGGCCTTGTTGAGGCTTTCCAGCTCAAAGATTGAGCTGGAAAGATTGTGTGAAAACTCAAAAGCACAGCTGTCACAGCTTACAAATTGCCTAAAATAATGGCCATAACATAACTTAAAAGTTACTCTTCCTTTAGGTACAAAATCCAGGGGTTGATAATGAGACCTATAATATTTAATTTAATTTTTCAGACAATTCAAGTAGGGTGCATTCTACTGAAATTTCCAGTAAAATGCCTTTTTTTTTTTTTTTTTTTTCTAGGAAAGAATTTCCTAGAACTTCTTACTGGGAATTTTCTGCGCTTGGACATTTTAAGGAAATAGCATTCCAGATTTTTGACTCCTGGTCTTTTGAATATTGTTGAAATGCAAAATTTAAGCGAAAGAAATTTCACTTCTTTAACTCATTCATACACTTCAGTACACAAGCAGACTATTTTACCTATCTCTCCTCAGAAACACGGTATTTGATTTTTCAAAAGCTTTCTGAGTATATGTAGAATTTTAAATAATTTTCTTTAGCTGATATTGTTAAAACTCTTTTGATATCTAAATAATTCTAGATTAGGTAGCAGAGGTCTTATAGAAGAGCCCTGCTAGACCTCCTCAGCCCTGAGATTTTGCTGCTACTAGTTATGGCATGGTGCGACACGTGAAATATCGGGGGGGGGGGTTTAACTGCATTATGATTTCTTTCCAGTATGTTATCATTATCAGTCAATAATATGATATCATTACAAAAAGATGTTTTTTTAAAGAAAAGTTGCTAAAGAAAAAAAATAATAATTTATAAGGACTGCAGATGACAAAGGAAATCTATGCCCAAATTCATTCTCAGAAAACAATCTCTTCCAGTCCAGAGAGGTACAACTACAAATTTCAGACTTAAAAAAAGGTCTTTTTTCAGTCTCTGATTTCACTATTTAAAGTTTTTAGTTTACTCCATTGTGTGCATACAAAAATACATATTGATAAAAAGTTCAACAAACATCTCAGTTTGAAAAGAACAGACTAAAAAAGTAGCAAGAGGTAGTTAACTAAAAATAAAAATATATCAGCTTATTAAAAGCACTTGTGGCAAATTACACTAACATAAAAACTGTCAATATTACATTTACAACAGCAGCAGATTTTACTACAGCATTAATGTTAGTTAAGTTTTCTTACCAAAGAAAAGGCAAGAAAATGGCACTTAGTGCCTTTAACATTTAAAAAGATTAAACTCATAGAATTTACACTGCTTCTTTCTCCAAAAACCACAGCAGAATAGAAAATACTTAAAAGTTTGGAAGTGACAAACTGAATCCTTCCCAAAACCCACAAAAGAAAATACAGAATGAACTGCCTAACGCTTGATTTCATTATTAGATACTCAGATTCTTTTGGAGCTTCTCTGAGCTGGATATACTAACCCGCTGATGTTCACAAGTCATTCACAGTTTCACATCACTGTAACAATCAAAATTGTTCCAATGATTGAATTTACTAATGGAAGGGTTCCCTGCCCATGGTGCTGGTAGGGTTTTGAGATAGAGGATTTTTAAAGTTTCTTCCAATCTTCTATGATTCTATGAAAATTAAATATTGTCTAATAGATAAAAGAGCACCCATGACTAAACCACAGAGTTTAACTGGCAACGGTTGAAGATTCAGGAGACTACTCATCTCAAACTGAATAACCAGTTGCATAAAATTGATATTTTCTTGCCAATTTATCTTCCTACTGTAAACTTGAAATATTTGCCTCAGATTATTCATTGGATTATTCATTTATTGTCAGAGAGTAACTACTCTCATCACGGTATCACAGTTTTTTGGGAGAACTACACAGCCATTTAACCTGACTCATGGACAAAAAGTAGGAAGCAGTTCAAGCACTGACCAAATGACAAGCAAACTTTTACTCTTAAATTTGAGGGCAGAAAAGGTACTTAGGTACTTGAGGGTGGGAAACAAGCTAAACCCAAAAACTTTAGCTTGAGTCCAGGAGTCCAGTATCTTCACTAGGGTCCATATTGACCAGAAAAAAATCACAGTGTTAGGACAATTACTTTGGCAAACTCACAGAATCATATTAAGTTTGTTGGGGACATTTTTCATTTTTTTTATTTACATGAACAAAAGCATTGAGTCATTAAAAAAAACAAAAAAACAAACAAAAAAAAAACCACAAAGAACAACAACAAAAATCAAACCAAACAAAAAAAGAAGAAAACGCAAAGAAACCCCCAACCAAAACAAACCAATCCCCCACCACCTAACAGATACTCAGGAAGAACAAGACCTGCAAGAGATGAAAAAAACCAGAATATTTCTTCAAAGGCCATACACCATGGAAGTGCATCACTGATTTCTGCTGTTGATGTCAAAAGGGATTTAAAAAGAAGCTTTGGGAAGGTGCATAAGGGAAGATGAGGTGACTGACAGTATAAATGTTAATGCTGAGTATGAGCAGAAAGCTTTGAGAAAACAAAGAACAAAAGAAAAAAAGGAACATGGCCTGCAGGCAAGTAGAATAGAAGGACGTTCTCTGTGAGCTCTTTCTCTGGCAAGGAAGAGCTGCTGCAGCAGAACAGAGGTCAAGGAAAGGTATGAAGAAACAGCAAGCCCAATACATCTGGCTTATTGTTTAAAAACTCTCTGCTAATTCTTCACTACAAAATATGGTTAGAAACAACAAAAACAACCACATACACACACACATAAACAAAAAAAAAAAAAAAGAAAAAAAAAAAAAAAAAAAAAAAAAAAAACCCCCCAAACAAAAAAAAAAAAAAAACCCCAAAACCTGAAAATGAACTAAGGACTGTTAACTTTAGAGGGCATCTTAACGTTTAGTAGCAGACACTAGTGTATCCAAATATAAACTAAACCCCATGATGTTTCATTTTATGTTGATGACTAGGAACACACTGTGAAATGACTTTTGTACTTCAACTAAGTTTTTCTGCTTGACAGCTGGATTCTCTGAATGGCAGGCATGGTGCTTTATAATAAAAGAAAGACCATCAATTTATAAATATGCACAGCAGTTCAGATATTGTAATTTAAGGAGCATTTGTCTCTATTGTCAAACATAAGCAAATTTTCTGTTTGGGAGGAATACTTCTGACTTTTCAAAGAAAGCTACTACAATGATACAACAATGCTGATTTTTTTAATTCTGTATGTAGCCCTCAAAGCAACTTTTGAAAAATGGTTTGTTAACTACATTCTAGAAAAGTAAGAATTAAACTGATTTTACCAGGGAATTCAGCAAAATTGCACAAGTCCTAGTACTTGGTTTTCTCCTTCTGCAGTCCCTGCAAAGCCTAAACATATTTCCTGTGATGTAAACCACTGCAATTATAAAAAACAACAGCATGTTATAGAAAGAGGAGCTATCCCTCAATTCTCCAATTCCACTGCTAAAAAATTATGTATCTGTACGAAATGGTGATTGTAGTGGTAAATAAATCATTTCATGTTTTGAGCTGACTGATGCTATAAATTTCTTCTGAAGTTCATAGTTCTTTTCACTGATATAATCATATGTTTGAAACTTCCACAGATAATTTTATTTCTAAAAAATAAGAACAGTTCAAGTTTCCACCAATGCCAGAACTTAGAGAGCTGATGTTATCACTGAAAAAAATTGAAGTATTATTACTTTAAAATATTAGAGAATCTCAGAAACATGCATATATAAATCTGGGAAAGGAATGATCCAGTAAAGAAACCAATATTTCAGGCTAAGAATTCAGTAACTGCCCAACTACATCAGCGTCTTGTTAAACTCTCTGGTCTACTGCCACAAAGATCTGATTTAGTTAATGTTAGTAACCACATGGTATATGGGTGACAGCAGGATAAGTCATGTAAATACTATCAATCTTCATGGGCTTACAGTGCCATAATGTGGTTTTACTAGCTTCATTCTTGATTCTACACTTTAAAAACACAAAAGGATCCAGTTATGTCGTTGCTGCACTGGAACTGAGCTCATAAAAGAAGAATACACTAGGTAAAAGGCACAGCCTCAGAATCTTAGTCCAGGGATGGGGATGTAATGTTCTCTCTCTGCTGGGGATACCAAGCGAGAGTAAAACTTCAGAGGCCATCCAATCACCGTTGAAGGTGGTTCACTTGCCTTGTTTCCTGGTTTAGTGCCCTTCTGACTTTTTCAAACTCTGGATCCCAAACCCATAATATCTCAAACTCTCAGCTGGCCGCAGCATTCAGCAGCACTTCAATGCTCCCTTTGCTTCTAACTGAACAGTAATTCAGTTTCTCAAGAGAAGAATGAAAGAGCTGGCCAAAACTCGGGATGAACATATAGTTTAGGAAGGCAAAATAGCCAGGGATAGGTAGCTGGCAAAATAATTAAAAAGACTTCTACTGACTGGTAATATCTGGTCTGTATTCCCCTGTCATAGAGGAATTGAACACTTGTTTAAAATCACATATGACACAGAAGCCAGAAGCTGTCACTATTAAAAACAGGTAGTCTAGGGAACAGTTACGGAAATTCTTAAACAGTGGGGCAAATCAGCTGGCCATTGCATCAGAAATCACTCCAAGCCTTCCCAAGAAAACACCTAACCCCTCACTATTACAATTCCTTCTAGAACCATCAGTACCCACTGCCTGTCTCTACACTGAAATGCTGTCACTTGAGTGATGTTCACCAATTTTTCCAAAGCTGGATGTCACATTTGGAAGCCAATTTAAAGTTCATTGTCAATGCCAGGATTACAGCCCTAAATCTGAGAGGGGGCAGTGTTGTTTAACCAGAAAGTAGTGCTGTCTGTCTCTGTTAATTACAGCTCTTCCTGCCAGGGTTTTCCCAAGAAAGTAGGCCAGCAGGAAGTGTCATTATATTACAGCCTGTGGCACCATGCATGTGTTCCTAAGTTGACAGTCAAGAGATTTCCTTTAGCCTTTTTCACTGTGCTTTTCAATATGAAAAACAAACTGCTCAGATTACATAAAAGGACGAAACATGCATGCATCTCATAGAAGAGAATAATGCAGGTGCATAGAAAGCAGCTTCCTATTGAGGCAACAAAAGAAGTTCCTGGAGTGTTCATGATTTCTGATGTTTCTTCTCAATTTATCTAGAAAAGCTTATAGACTATGGCAATGAAACTTAGTTGTTTCTCACAGCGCCCATATTAGTTAAAAAATAAGAGACTGATTAGCTGACTTACCAGGTCATAAGGCTATGAGGAGCAAAGGAATGGGGGGAATAGCTAGCAAGGAGAGATATACTGTGAGCTACCTACTCAAAGAGAAAATATTCAAAACAAAAAAGTTTGAGCTACTCATGACAACTCCTGTGCCCCTGTCTTTTGTACCTATGTAATCCCCTCAGTATGCATACTGAATTCAAGATGAGATCTTAAAACACACTATCATTTTAAAACATTAATGAGATATGAAAGAAAGATATGTCTCAATATGGAACAGACTTCATCACTGTAAAGTAAGGGAGGCAAAGTTTAAACAGTCCAAGATAAACATGATCAAAGCTCACCAAGAATTTGAAGGTACCTGTGGTCTCTAAGATACTGTCACTTTCTCTGAAGTGGTGACCAATGTAATGGATTTATTCACATGCAAATTATCTTCCTATTAAAGAGCTACCATCAAGCCATACTACTTTATAGATTCAGTTCCACATCAATTGCATCAATAAAAACGTTTCAGGCACTTAAGTGATCATAGGCAAATTTTTCAGAATAAACACTATCAGTCAAGGTTTATATCTATGAAACAACAGAAATAATCACTTGGAGTTTGAAAAAATCTGAAAATGAGCCTTCTAGAACTTTAAATATTACAAGCCTTGCATTTTCCATGAATAAAAAAAAAGCAGCAAAAAAATCCTAACACACGCACAAAACCCCAAAACTACCAAAGAAACACCACACACTCAGTTTGAAAACAATCCTGAATTACACCCAAAATAGCCTTATAATCCAATAAGCAACTGACTTAATATCACTGTACCTGTTAACTTTCCCCAACGAGGACTGTAGTTCTCATAAAACCATTTACTTAATACTTCGAGCTATACAAAAGGTATCATTCCACTTTAATTATTGCATAATTCTTGGTAGACAAGAAATGCGTGGCCTTATTTCTAACAAAAACTGAGTCATCACTGCAGTCTAACACCTTCCACAGATTAAGTTTCAACTGCTTATTTAGTTTGGTTTTAATTTTATATATACATATATTTTTGTTGTTGTCTTTTTAATTTTCCACAATGAGAGGATTACTGATTCATTTCAAAGACCAGTTAGGATCCCTACTTCCTCTCATTTTCATCATTACACCCCTAAGTAAGACATTGCTTAAAGACGTTTCCAAAAAAATCATTTAGGAAATAAGAAAACTTTTTAAATTAATCCATCTCTGAATGCAGGTTTGGAGGCCTAACAATATTTTTTTTTAAAATTTCCATCAGAAATTTCAGTATCAGTGTAAATTAAATTTAAAATTCAAAACTATGGCCCAAATAAAACAGTATTTAAAATATATTAATATATATTAATATATATATTAATGCAATAGTTAACAGTTGCAACAGTTAATGTAATAACAGCTGATTATTCAAAACCCAAACAGAATTTAAACATCATATTTCAACATGAAAAACATATATTAAGTATAGTGAACACCCACTAAGAAGAGTTCCTACCTTCATAGATAGCTTTGAAGCCTTGGGCACTGACAGCAAAATCTGTGGTGAAACAGAGGGTGAGGATAGATCCTGTGCTCACAATAGATGATGGAAGCTGAAATCCAGATAACCTGTGCAATAAAAAGGCACAAATTAATAACACTTTTTATAATAAATCCCATTAGTAGACGTAATGAGCATTATTATAAACTTCATGTTTTTACATCTGAACTGCAAACACATTATGGGCTTTACCCTGATGCATTTCTAAACATTCACTGCAAAATTTCAAACATTTCCTTGACCTTTAAAACTCTCTTATGTTGACACATCCATGTGATCTACGGAAAACAATGAAAGAAAGACCTGTTTGTACCTACAGTGACAACTTTTTTTTTTTTTTTTTTTTTTTTTTTTTTTTTTTTTTTTTTTTTTTT
>VZUI01046301.1:0-99841 GCA_013401135.1 Cettia cetti
TGGGCGCGCTGCTGATGGCGCCCGGCCTGTCGCAGCCCGGCCTCTCGCAGCCCGACGGGCAGGGCGCGGCCGGGCCCCGCGGCGAGGCGGTGCCGGAGCGGCGGCGGTCGGGGCGGATGGACCAGGCGCTGCTGCTCGTCCGCAACGAGCTGCCCGCACCGGGCCTGAACCTCGCCGCCCGCTCCGGCTCCTGCCACCAGGTGAGGGGCTGTGCCGGGCGGGGGTCTCTCCCCGGCCTCCGCTTCTGACAGCTCGGCTGGCGGCGGGGCTGCTCGGCTTCTCTGGCGTCTCCCCGTGGCTTTGTCAGGTCGCTTCGCTTCGGTTTTACCTTTGAGCAGCACGCAGGGAATTCCCGCAGCAGGAGATGCTCCAGCCCCTTGGCATCTTTCTTTGTCTTTACCACCATGCAAGGCAGAACCCCCTTTCACTCTCCTTTGGCACTAATGAGCTCCCTTCACCCTCTTCTTCCACAGTGCTTGTATCAGTTCCTGGCGTTTATCCCACCAAGCAACGAGAGCCTGAGCCAACCAGGCACGGCGTCGGTAATGGTTGATACCCAGCATCCACTCACCCTGCTGCTCAACAGCTCTGTGGGTGACAGAGATCTCTGCAAGTAGGTGGCCCAGCCCCAGGGAATACATGGATAACCCTATCCTGTATTTGTGTTGGTTTGGTTTGTTGTTGGGTTTTTTTCTTCCCCTTGGAGCCATGTGCCTCCTCATTGTCTGCTCATCGCCTCCTTTTTCCTAACTGTTTAGACTTAGAGCTCAGTCTTCACTCCACTCCTGTAACAGTGGTGTACTTTGGAATTGTGCTGAAAGGATCTAGGTTAAAGCAGGAGCCAAAACGGTGTTCACTGAGGCAGCATGTGCAAGCACCTGGTTTCTCTTGCAGGGAGTCTCTAGTTCAAGAAGACAAACGATGGCAGTGCATGTGTGGTAAAGAACTGATGCTGGGTTAGGGGAGGGTAATGCTTGGAAGAGGCAAGTTGGGTGCTAGATCACAGCATTGGTCCAAGTTTTTGGCTTGCCTTTCCTAAAGCATTCAGACCTACAGCCCCCCTAAGTGCTGCAGTGGTACCTGCATGTACTGGGGGTGGCTCACCAAGTTTTGTTTCCTTTATCATTTGCAGGATTCAGTATCATTTTGGAGAGTTTGGCAATTATTCCCTTGTGGTAAAGACCCTAAGTACAAGCACCCAAACTGTTTCTTGTGACCTAATCATCAATGAAGGCCCTATCAACAGCTACCTCCGTATGTAGAGCTCTGTTTTTCCCTTTCATTCCACAAGTTGCATGTCTCCGAGCAGAACCAGCTTCCTAAGAAGCCTGTGCAGCCACTCATGCTGTGCTGAAGAGTTGTCATGGGCTTGCTCCTCTTCCTTCTTAACATCCTTACCTCCTTATGTTTTATACAACCATCTTGAGTCCCTGACCAGAATCAGGCCTCTTCACATGATACACTGTCTGACCACAACATTTTTGCAGCAGGCATGAGTACAGAAAAATCAGTGGGTATATGTCTGGAGGAAGATATTAGTTCCTGTTTCCCTGCATGTTTCTGTATATACATGGAATCCTCCCTCTTCTTCCCTCTATCTTCTCTCACAAAATGGGAAACAATTCACACAGTGTTTAGATTTTTGTTTGTTGTTGCACTTTTAATTTAATACCTGACCTTTTTCTTTTTTGTTCATCTCTTATCCAGGACTGTTTCAAACTCTTGTCTATGTCTGTTCCATTTTTTTCCTTTACATTACATTATTCTTCAGTCCTTCCAGTTTCCTAACTGTAAAGAAAAATTCCCCATGCTTGCTAACTAGATGTATTGCCCTTTCCCCTTTCTTCTTCCTGTTGAGGCTGTTTTTAATCTCTACTTTCTTCTTCAGAACATATCGCAGCACATCAACTCTTCTCTCACTAGTGTCTTGTGACGCAATGTGGTTTTATTTTGCTTTTTTTATGCCGAGATGTGGAGTCACTGAGCTGCACTTTGAAACTAGCCTGCTTTTGTGTTGGGTAGTTTGGGGGTTTTGCTGGGGATTTTTGTTTTCCTCTGGGATGTGTATTGCATGGAGAAGGTGGTATGATGATCGGTGCGTTAGGCTTTGTGTCACGCTTGGCCAAGCCCAGGTCACTGTTTTTTTGTTAGATCATTTATAGAGTTGTGTTCTCCTCTTTTCATGTAGCTATTCTCTTTGCTTTCCTGGTTTACATGGGGATCCTTGCTATCCTGATTGCTGGGCGCCTTCTAATGAAGTAAGTGAACTTCCTCCTTGCACGTGCCAGTTTAAGACCACGCACCTCAGTGTGCTAATGCTTTGGAGTCCCACTTGTAGCCCTGCTTGCAGATCAGATCCTGTTATCAGGTGCCATGTGCACGCTGTGGCACATGTGGCAAGAAATGCAGAGTGATGAGATTTCACTCGAGGGATATCTTGCAGCCTTTGCAGTTTGTGTGCAGAGCAGCTGATGTTCACTGTAAGCCCACACACACCCTGCTGCACCCTCGTGTCCCTTGTTCCTTGTCTAGCTCTGGATCAGTAATCCAAGCAGTGGGACCAAAGTGCGTGTAACAAATGCAACCTTCTACCCTTTACTGAACGGTGTAAGTCATCCTTGCCTGTAAGCAGCCCAAGAATAAAACCCCTAAACATGAGCTTGTATCAGTGTATTTCCACAGCTGGACTTAACTGAGATCCTAGGTGCTGGCTGAATCGCAGTATTACCTATGTCAGCTATAAAAACAGAAATAGGAACTGTCCAAACTTCTGGTTTATGCTGCTAAATAGCTTCTATCAAGGTGAAATTAATGAAAAAGTAGTTTTGGCTTTGTTTTGTGTTTTAAACTGTTACTCATTTTCAGAATTGATCCAGTCAGAAACTGGGTTTACAAGAAACTGAATCCCAGAGCAACTGATCGTATGATTAACTCCGTGAGTGACCACAGTATCTTTAGTTTGCTTTCTGCGGTGTTTTCATCTCTGAGAAACACACACTATCTGGACATCTAGGGACTTGTTTATTACTAATCATCTTCCCCTTGTCTGTGTTCCCCTTAGCAAATCTTGTATTGATGTCAGATAGGCAATTTTATGTCAATTGAGAGTGCTAGACTGGGTTTCCATGCAAGTGTAGTGGATTCCTTGTAAAGCTCTTGCAAATTTTGATCATACAGCTTTGTGCCCTCTTTAGTTCTCTTGAAACAAATGTGTTGGTGAAAATAGTGTCCTCTTCTGACAAAGTCACTGTAAGGGAAATCACAGCCTTCATGGCTGCTTCCAGCACAGCAGGAATTTTAGCACAAAAATGAACTCAGAATTTCTCTGGCACTCCTAGAATTGGCATTTCTGTGTGATCCTCATTTTGTACTAGAGTGTATATAGTTCATCACAGTCTGGGCTTCATATCCAAAAGGTCCAAATCTGTCTAGAATCAAAAGACTTGAAGGCAGAGCTCTACAGCAATTCTTGTAGTTCATCTCTATCACTGGGATATAGTGATGTCTCCTTCTTTATGCCATCACTGGGTCAGATCAGAGTGGTTTAGGGAACTCAGTTGCAAAGAAGCCATTCCTGTGTTTAAAATGAATAATTTTCCACTGCTTTAGCTCTCGAAACAGTCTCTCCATGGTGTCAGACAAGTGCTGATGGGTTGGGGTGGGTGCTGTTTGAGAGCTGGCAACTGCATCTGCTCAGCTCTGTTGTGAAGCGGTACTCATAGTGTTGGCAAGTCTCTGGCTGATCTGGAGGGGACCCAGCTCTGATGAGTCTCAAGCACAGGCTCATTTCACTGCATTGTTGTTTCTGCCTGGTGAAAGGTAGAGTCTGGAGCATCTGTAGGCATTAGTGCAATGTGGTGAAGCCAGGAAGAGGTTAGAAGTAAACAAAAGGAAGACAGAATAAAGACAGAGTGTGTGTGAAAGTTTGCAGTTCACTATCCTTTGTTCCCTAGTCAGCTGGTGCAGCTGCTGACTTGCTCTTCATGTGTCTGGCTTGTTCCCAAAGGAGCTTGGATCCCCGAACACAACGGACTCCGTTAACTGTGATCCTGCCCCGCAGTCGTGGAGCACAGGCTCTCGGCAGCGGCTGCGCTCCCTTGACACCTTCCGAGGGTGAGCATAAGAGCTTGCTCAGAAGCAGCTCTTCCAAGGGGAATGAGATTTTTTTCCAGTGGCAGTTTGACAATGCATGGCAATATATAGCAGATGGACAGTTCAAGGTAGTCTGTTTTACTTGGAAGTTAATCAAGATTTTAATTCTCAGATTTTCCAAAATACTTTGTAATTGATCTAATTTGAGGAAACGTTAAAGTTGTGGCAGGGGGTGCAAAAGAACAACATTCAGAGTGACAATGCTATGCAAAGTAGTTTGCTTTGGTTTACCACCACCCATGATTTTTGAAACACAGCTTACTGGTTGGTAAAGCTGAAAACCTTGGAAATCTTGCTTTAAAAATAAAGTAAGTCCAATTTCAGAGTTAGAAATGCATTAGTGGGAGTAGTAATCATTAACTTTGTATTCATAAGTATGCATTTCATACACGTGACACTTTGTGGTTTTGTTGTCTTTTTAGGCTCTCTCTTGTAATTATGGTGTTTGTTAACTATGGAGGAGGAAAATACTGGTTCTTCAAACATGAGAGTTGGAATGGTAAAGTACAGTCGAGACAGTTACTCTGGGTTTTAACTGCAGCAGTGTCCAGAAATGGTTGGTGTTGCAGCTGCTGCCATGAGCTGTTGATGAGCTGATGCTGTGCTGGTTTGCCTCAGCAGGGAATCTGCCTGTTGGTTAATGGGCAAAGCAGTCTATGGTCCTCCTTGTCATGCAGTGACAGGATGGTTTCACATCACAGTCTGTATCATTTGTGATATAGGGTCGTATCTTTAACTTTCCTGTGTTGCTTAATGACCACAGTCAAGCTGATGTTGCTTAGTGCTGTAAAAACATAATGCCTTGATTGGTAAGCTGATGGGAATGAAGTCAAGCATTGTAATGCCCTTGTGAAGAATAGCAAGGATCCCATCCCTGAATTCTTTCCCAAGGCACAGCAATCACTTCTGCCCTATCCTTCAAGAGTGGCAAATGCAGTGAAGCAAGATGATTAGCTCTTTGTAGGTTTTGTTTATTACATGTTTTAGATTTTGGGACTTGAATAATTGTTAGCAGCCTAAAATTCCTCTAGAAAATCAACAGTGATATTGTTAAATTTGAGGAGTAATCAAGGTAAATAACATGCTCCTTTGTATTTCTCTGTAGGATTAACAGTGGCAGATCTGGTGTTTCCATGGTAAGTTTTCCTAGAGAATAGTTTTTTTATCAAGTGATTCTTTATATTAAACATTGCAGGTGGAACTTTGTGTGCACCTTGCCTCCATGTGAAAACATATTTGGAGGATGAATTTGTGTTAAACAGTTAATAGGAATCTGCCCCTAGAAATAACATAACCCTTAAGAACCTGTAGAAGAGCTAAGTGGTTTTGGTGGCCCCCCATCCTCCTTCTTCCCACTCACAAGGCCCAGGGCCACCCTGCCAGAGGAAGTGCAGTATCCCTGAGAAGCTCAATGTCATTGTGTTAAAAGCTGCCAGTATGGCAAGATTTGAAGCTGGACTGGTGTATATCCATAGATAAAAGAGCCAAGTAAATTTTGGATTAAGCTAATATTTCTATAACTAGAGAATGGTCCTATGGGGATGCAGTTATCCCATCTGCCCCTATCATGCTTCTCTACACCAGCTGTGGTTTCTGTTGGAGTAGGGAGCTGGACTTGGACTGTGAACCTAATCTAGAGGGGAGGAGTGGGTCAGTTCTGAATTTGAATCACAGATTTGAAGCTGGTGTTTGACTGCTCTGAAGATGCTAATTTAATTTTGGGTAATGGAATTTTTTGGTAGCATATGAATTGCCAGAAAAAGAGCAGACTGCAAGTGCAACCTACCTCAACTGACCACTGAAAAAGGTGTCCCCTAGTGCAAGTTCAGTAGCCTGGAAATTCCTAGCACTCAGAGGAAATAAAATCGCCCAGTTTCACTCAGTGCATGCATCTCTGTTGGGCCAATGCAGGCTGCTCTGTCAGCTTTAGTGTTTGCTGTTACTCATACATGTTATGAGATGTGTCAGCTCCATTTCCCATCTTCTCTGCTCTCTAGGTTTGTGTTCATCATGGGGACATCAATAGCATTGGCACTGGGCTCCATGCTGAGATGGGGAAGTTCCAAGTGGAAGGTGCTTAGAAAAATCCTCTGGAGGAGTTTTGTGCTAATCCTGCTGGGAATCATAGTTGTGAATCCCAATTACTGCCTTGGACCTTGTGAGTGGAGCTTGCTCTCTTCCTTGCATTTCTGTAACTTCTTCCTTCCTCCGTGGCTGGGCTGTTGCAAAAACTTTCAACAGTGTGATAGTATTTTGTGGAGTGCTGTTCAGTTCTGCTCTGATGCAATTCTGGCTGTTAGACTCTTGTGCCAACCACTGTTGATTGTCTTAGTGACCTTCCCAGGATTATGATGTACAGAAAACTGGGATGGCAGAGTGGAGGTGTCCCTCGTATCTGCAGGTGCAGTGGATCTCAGCTCTCCCTGAAGAAGGGTCACTTTTGTATTTGCAACAGAGCCTGTGTCTGCTCCTCTTTCACATTGCCTGCATGTCTTTCAGTGTCCTGGGATAATCTGCGTATTCCAGGGGTGCTTCAGAGGCTGGGATTCACATACCTGGTGGTTGCTGCTCTTGAACTCCTGTTTACAAGAGCTGATAGTGGGACCTGGGTGAGTTGTGGGGAAAATGACAACTGAACTGATAACTGGAGCAGGGTTTGGGAGCCTTTGCTCTTTGGGCAAAAAGAACACATGAGAAAAGATAAGAAAATATGTAACACCTTACTTGATGTGTGACCTGGCAGGGGTCAGTGTTGGGTATGTGCACCCTTCAGTGTCCCAGTCTGTATTTTGTCACTTTTTTTTTTTTTTACTGTATTTGATGATTTCACCAATCCAGTCAGGTGGTGCTTAAAAACAGGCATTCCAAGGCACTTTTAAAGACTTTTCCACTGCCAAGGAAGCCCAGGGACAGGCATTTCTATGCTGAATCCTCTAGTCTGCATTTTGTCCAGTTAATTTTGGCAGGGTTTTTTCACAGCAGGGGAAAGCAATACTGGGTTTTGGCCTCTCTAGGGTCTGTTTTCCCAAAAGGCTTTTGTTCTACTCATGAATCGAAGTTCCATTTGACATTTTCCAAGTTAAAAAATATTAAGGGCTTTTGTTTTGGTTTGTTTCTCCCTCCTGCCCCAAGTAACTAAATGGAAATTGCTTGTGAAAATGAAAGGTCTATTGGTAGAACCCAGTTTTGTAATGACATCTCCCTCTTGTATCTGGGGTACAAGATTGCCTGCCAGGAAGTACAGGTTGTCCCCAAGGGCATGGTTTTTTATTTGCCAGCTAACACATCCTCCCTCCATCTCATGCAGGAAGGACGATTCCCTGCTCTGCAGGATATTCTCCCCTACTGGCCACAATGGATTTTTATTCTGGTTTTAGAAACAATTTGGCTCTGCCTGACCTTCTTGTTACCCGTGCCAGATTGTCCCAGGTAAGACAGTGCACTTGGACAACGTAAAGTGGTTCTCTTCTACTGAGTAGAAGGTACATTTTATTAGCCATAGGGAAAGAATGAAGGGAAGAGCTTTCAGGCCAGCAGAGTTAAAAGAAGCATCCATCATGTGAAAAAACTTTCTTTACTTTGGGACTAAAGTACCAGGCGTTATACAAGTGATGTCATTCTTCCTTTGTATTTAAAGAAGAGGATTAAAATCTCCCCGAGGTCTGTGTACAGCAATATATGATCACTGCAATGCCATCAACGTGTGCCTCTAGCTTGAGAAAACATCGAGCATTTAGTGTGCTGGGTCAGTGGGACAGCTGCTGTGCAGCTGGACTGTAACAACACTTTGTACTACAACCTCTCTGCCTCTGTCCTAGGGGCTATCTTGGTCCTGGGGGCATTGGGGACTTTGGAAAATATCCCAACTGCACAGGAGGAGCAGCAGGTTACATTGACCGTTTGCTTCTCGGAGAAAAGCATATGTATCAGCATCCCTCTTCAGGTGTAAGTAGTTTATGGTTTGCACTATGTCAGGAGTGGCTTGGGAATGATACCTGCAGGGGGATTTAAAAGAAAGGAGTTCAGTTGCTTGGGTGCTCCATAACAGCTGTTTTCTCTCTAAGGTGATTTACCAATCAACAATACCGTATGATCCTGAAGGGATCCTGGGGACCATAAATAGCATTGTTATGGCATTTTTGGGACTGCAGGTACCCCTTTTTCTTTCTGGCTGCATGCTATAATGGGAAGATTTGAAGGAAACTTGAAAGTGGGGAGGCAACTGGGTTTCTTTATTTAAGGCCGAGACTGGTTCTAACAAGACCTTTTTCAGAGCAATGCTTTCGTGATAACTTAACCTGAGGTGAGTGCCAGAGAAGTGGAAGCTAACAGGGCAGTAGCTTGGATTAGATACACTGAGACTTCTCAGTTTTTGTAAGGGATGGACACAAGAAGCTTGCAAAATAGCCACCTGATGTTTTACAGCTGGGCTTATGCTGGGAGTAGGCTAGCTGTACCTTGGAAAATAAGGCTGAGACAAGAGATTTCACAGCTTCATTGTAAGGGTTTCAAGTTGCAGGTGTACTTGTTCCCCCTTGCTGATTTTCTGCTTGTAGTGCAGTGATAGCCATCTTGCACAGGTGCTGCATGCTCACCTTCCCTGACAAGGGAGATGCAGGGGTTTACATTGGTGTTGCTAACACCAAAAGCTCACAGCTCACAACTGTTTAAAGTACAGTACGTTTTGATGCACTGCTGGCTTTTCTGACAGTGTAGCAGCTGTGAACCAAACTGGAACTCTTGCACTGGGAAAGGAATGTTACCACAGGTAGCACTGGGTGAAAACTGATTGGGAATATCTGAGGCAGAGCTTGGAATAGAAGTGTGATGCTGAGGAGTGAATTATCAGGACACATTGCTTAGTGGTGTATGAAAAGAAGCATGTGCTCTAGGCAGGTCAGGCATGCTGTGGAGAAGCTCTTGGGGCTGGCTCTGGTGTTGTTCCTTCATGCAATCCTTACTGAGGGAGAGGGAGCCCAACTTACATTGTGTTGGCCTAATAAAGACACTTGTCCCCTTCCTCAGTTAACATAGTAAGAAAGGGAGAAAAAGTGCACCTCTACTGCTGATTGGGTTGCATTTACATATTTTCCCTTTGTGTGTCCATTCTTTACGAAGAGTCCTTATTTTGAGCCTTTCAGCCACTTGGAAATCCCATTTGTGGTCTCTGTCTTAGCACAGGTAGCTGGTGGAAAATCTATCTGGCTCTTGAAATGTAGTTACATTAATGAGCGTTAATTATTTTTTTGTATTTTTTATAAGGCAGGAAAAATTACTTTGTTCTACAAAGACCAGCCAAAACAAATTATGAGTCGCTTCATCATATGGGGCATAGTAATGGTAAGTCTGAGTTATGTAGCTCTTTCAAAGACATGTATTTTAATGCAATGCAAACATTTCTGAAACATGTTGCAGTTTATATAACTTTACCGACTTTCTATTTCAGGGAATTATTTCTGCTATCTTGACAAAATGTTCCAAAGAGGAAGGGTTTATTCCCATAAACAAGAACTTATGGTAAGCAAAGAGATGGAACATTTTGTATGATTTTGTTGAAGTACTGTTTTAGCTCAGAGAATGTTTTACCTTTTGTACACTGAGATCTGTATCACATAGTTCTCTAAATATTACTCTTTCTGCTGAAAATGTTTGTAGGTCAATATCATATGTGACAACCATGAGCTGCTTTGCCTTCATCCTCTTATTGCTGATATATTACCTTGTGGATGTCAAGAAATGGTGGTCAGGTGCTCCATTTTTATACCCAGGTCAGTAAAATCACATCAGGAGACATATTCCTTATTATTCTTTCTGCACTGATACTATCCTTTTGTTTTCTGTGCTTCCCTTGTCTGTAAGAGAGTAGGGATTTAGAATGAGGTAACCTGAAGGATTCCAGAATTACTGAGAAGAACCTTTGCATACAACTGGGACACTTGAGACCAGATATTTGGAGAGAGGGACAATCAATTCTTCAAATGAGAGCTGAAAGCTGCTATTGCCTAATGACTCTTCTGAGTTTGCTATCAAGTCAAGATCCCAGTGAACAGCTGCCTAGTACCAAACAAAATACCACAGCTGTTCAAAGTTGGTTTTGGAAGGAACTGCTGAGACTTGTGTAACCTAATGGGAAACTCAAAGGCCTGTCAACAGAGTAATACCACTTCTAAAGATGTGGAAGATGAAATCCCCTGGGCAGCTGTGTAGGTTGTGTCTCTGTGATTTTAGATGAGCATGTTTCGCAAAGTATCCCGCTCTGGTTTTAGCCACAGCGTGCACACAACGAAAATGAGCAGAGAATGCAAAGCCACAGCAGAGGGGACCTTTCAGCAGCTTTGGTCCCTAGTGCCTGGATAGGAAAATAGGCAGGGTGCTAGCAGGGTATCATACCTCCTACCAGAAACCACTGAGCTTTGAAGGGCAGTCTGCATTTGTTTGTAAAGGCAGCAGATCTGACCAGATTGGTTGGCACGTGTTCACCCTGAAAACAGTAACTGTTATTATTGTCCTTATTAATACGATTGCACCATACTGATTTGTTGTATTTTCAATTTAGTACAGAGATTATTTGTATTTCTTTTAATAAATGTTTTGGGGGAGAGAACCCCTCAGACTGTATGTGAAAACTGTATGTAGCATCTTTGGGGCAAATGACATTAGCTGTTGTTGGTCATCATACCACTCCCTTTTATAAGCCTGGCACACCTCTGCCTGCTAGCTCTGAAGCAAGCCCATACCTGCTCATTCAGATGGTTAACCTATGCTTCCTTTCAGGAATGAACTCAATCCTGGTCTACATTGGACACCAAGTGTTTGCAAACTACTTTCCTTTTAAGTGGAAGATGCAAGACAGTCAATCCCACGCAGAGCATCTGACTCAAAACCTCACTGCAACAACCCTTTGGGTCATAATATCATATATACTTTACAGGAGAAGGATATTCTGGAAAATTTGATAGAGATGGCCAAGGTCTAACAGGCCTAGATTCTGATGAGGCAAGTGGATTAGCCTGAAATATGATGGATTAGCCTGAAATACTGCCACTCAGGCTGTTATACTAAAAAGGGATACTAGTTCAAGTTTACAGTGCCATGGAAGTCATGACCAAGACTTTTATGCGACTCAAGGGACAGTATTTTCCTATTTAGCAAAAACTTACTAGTCTATTACAGTTGCTCTGTTTTCTGTCTTTTGTAAATATTTTACTGATTTCCCTCCTTCATATGGAGAAGCTGAACATACCCTAACAGTTGGGCAGTCTAAGACACCCTGATGGTGTTGATGAAAGGAACTGCAAGGGATGGATGGTGGTGACTGCAAGGAGTTATCAGAAAGGGCCTGTGGTAACAGTCCCTGCCTGTGACACAGAACCCCCCCAACTCAGGTGGTCTGGGGTTTCTATGTATCCTTGGCCCCTCTTGCATGCCTGTCCCCTCTGGCTACTAGCACACATTTAACTTGGCCACTGTCTGGGAAAGCTCTGGGGCACCTCTGTGTCACAGCCTGGTGGTGCTCTCAGCTGATCATGCTTCACTGTATTCTTCCCATTTCTTCGACCAAACCCTTAGGTTTAGGATCCTGCTGAAGCCTGAAATCTCTCCTATTGGCTTATTAATCAGCAGGCTGCTCCTACAGGTTTAGCACCCCATCTATGCATGTTCTGGACCTTTGTGTAACACACGCCTTGCATGGATGAGGTCTGAGTATCATGCTACACTCTAGGAGTGCAGAAAGGCCATTTCCTACTGACTTTGTATAATCACTTGAATATTACCAAATTTTAGTCAAAACAATCCTCTTTCTACATGAATTTACTTAAGGACCCTAAATCTGAAAACCAGCAATACAGGTAGAATTCTGCTGAGAAGGAAGACCTAACAGACCAATTCAATGTAAGAGAACAGTTTTTGGAAAGTCAGGAAATTCAGTCATGCTGTGATTTCCAAATTAATCCAAACTAAGTACTAATAAAAAAATCTGAAATATCTTGCTGTGTTCTCTGTGTATATGTAAAGATGGAAAGAACTATGACACCCACCTTAGTATAATGCTATGGAAAAAACCCCAAAAAAACAGAACAAATAGGATATTACAAAGACTTCTTAAACAAAGTTTTATTTATAAAGTTTGGTCTACTCACGTAAGAAAACCAAGCAGGGAACAAACACTGAGTAGTGTTTGTGTATTGCAGAACCTGTAACTTACAGGGAACTTCTTAACCCTCTGACCAAGAGATTTTCCACTGCTATGCTGCTTGTTCATACAAAGAAGAGCCTTCCCCTCTCTCCATAAAAGACACTGCAGCAGGATCAGTCCATTCAAGCAAGAGTCTGCAGCAGCAGTATTTTCTCATTAATGCAGAACCTATGCAAGACCACCATGAGGTTTTCTCCACAGCGTGAGACCTGGCGCTCCATGGCCAGACGGAAATCTTCCTTCACTCCTTTAGTTATACCCCGGGTAACTGTGTGATGCCTTAAGCCATGAAGGAAAGAGAGACAGACAAAATCAATTCATGGTTATCTAGTGAACTACAGGCATTTAAAAGGTACTGCATGTCACTTACTAGATATTTACGCTCCATATCTGAGTTTATTTAATGAGAATCAAAGAGCCTGTGCTATGCTGCTTTTTAAAAATCCTGTTTAGTAGCTTACAAGTCTTTCAACAGTCAGAAGCTACAAAAATGTCTGTGTTCTCCCTGCTTTGACTATGACTGCTCAAGGGGGAAATAATGTCAATCTTCTGGATAACAGGAAAATCTATTCTCTTAACCCAGCAAGTAGAGAGTTCTCCTTGCTTGGGGAAAGGAAGTTTTTTCCCTCTCTACCTTTGCTTCCTAGGCCACTTCTTCCCTGGCCTTCCCTTATAGAAGCGATTCTATACATGTCTGGGGTTGAAAGAAGAGTGAAGAGATGAACTTGCTTTCTCTGGAGCACAGGTGCCACCATAAAGAGCAGAGGGCATCTTCTACCAGTATCAAAGTGCAGGAAGGAGGTTTATAGTCCTGTGGGCACTGATAATGCTGTGACTAGTGAAAGGCACAGTGAGTACTTCACAAAACCAAATCAAGCCATGCTGTAAGTCTGTATCAGTAGAAGCCAGCTCTTACGAAGATACTAGACTACCAGGCAAGGGGTTACATTTATTCTGAGCAGAAGTTCAGGACTTATTTTCAAACAGAACAAAGGTCCAGCTACTGAGCAAGCTAAAGCAGTGCTGGCTGGGGAAACATATGGGATATTGCCCTGTTAAAGGCCATTTTTCTGAACAGTTCTCTGTTCTCATGCTGGCCTCAACACCTAAATCTTGTCCTTAAAACAATGTTCTGTAGCACCAAAGCACTTTATTTGCACTGACCCAGAAGTGGGTAAGTAAGATGAAGACTTCGTAACAGCTACCTGCAAGCCCTACTTGGGAAGGGGAGAAAAAAGGCATGCCCTGAAATGAGAACCTTAACACTACTAAAGGAACCAGCATAAATTGCTTTAGAGAGAAAAGCATAATGCTAATGCTGAGATGAGTCCTGAGTCATGGGTAAGAAGGGAAGAGCTGGTCCAAACCCAGCAAGCCCACTGAAAGACAGAAAGAAAATAAAAAATAAAGGGTGAGGGCACCTGTGCCCATCCAGAGATGCTGGGAATAAGGAAGGGAAACATCTTAGAATTACCCTCACCAACAATACCACCCAACTCTCATATAAATAAAGAAGTCTGGCATTTGAGAAGAGACTTCTCTGCCAAAACAGTAGAGACCTTTGCAACACATGGAAAAGCAAAGCCTACTGGGCAATTTTTTGGTGAGCTATGCTAAGTGAAGCAAACCTGCACTGAAAACACTCCAGTATATTCAGAGGCTATGGGATAAGTCCTGTTTCCAGTCTTTATTGTCTTAAGCATTGCTGGCAGCTGAGTGCTATGGTCAGTTACAGCCTAAAGAAGAGTATGTAACCTACAGCTACTGAGCAAGCCAGCAGCACTTTGGAAGATTTGTGTTATATTACAGCTGTAAAACACAAAACAGAATTCAGAACAACCTAAATGAAGAAAAGTTGCTACAAATGGATCCACGAACCAGTATTTTGAAAATAAAGTGTTATGCTCTTGGCTAATATATGACTGAACATCAGCAGAATTTTTGAGGATTTCTATATTATTTAAATTCAATAGTGATTACTAAATTGAAAGGACACGGATACTGGCAACTTATGGGAAAAAGAAAAATAAATGTTATAATAGAACAACATGGTTTGCCAGGCAATGTAGGCACAAATGAAGAAATAATAAAAAAAAAAAGATAAATATTGAGTAACAAATTGCTGAAAACCATGGGCAGTAAAACATGTTGACAAAACACAGCACACTATGAGCAGGGTTTTTCCACTTGGTACCTGTCAGCAGTCTGTATGCTGGGCTGTAGCACAGGTATGAATTCCTGCTGCAGTAACCCCATGGGAGGGCTAGAGGTCCTTTAAAAAACAGCAAATAGCAGCATTCAAACACCCACACACCAACTCCCCCTCTGGTGCAAAATAACTCTCCAAAAAAGGAGTAACAGAAAACCAGGGTGAGCTCACACAGCAGTATGACCACCGAGCAGCCAAAGGGTGCAGGACTCTAACAGCATCAAACATGCAAATATCCTCAGATTTCACTGCAAGGCTGTTCTACAGTTGTGGTCTAAATATATACACATATTTTTGGACAGTTATACCAGGATAAAGGACAGCAGCAGGTGCAAAACCAATACACAGTTCTACTACGATGAACTGCCACAGCTCTTCCAAGGAAGCATGTCAGTCAGAAAAGATTTAATCAGAGAGGCATTGCAGATATTACAGCTTCCCTCCAGTACTGGCAAGAGCATTTCAGCAAACTGGGAGAGCCCACAGCTTGGAGTTAAGGGATTGGCTGCTGAGCCCAAGCCGAGTGCATGCACAGCGGGTATCGGCCAGGTTGAGTACATGGTGGTATTTGTTAAAGGTTGCCCAAGTATCTTTTCATTAGCCCACAGATGGACTTTTCCACCTTTACAAATTCTAACCGCATATAAAAACAGTTGTTAGAGCATGGCACAATGCCAGAGCACAACTGCCTGCTCAAAGCAACCTCCTATTAATGACCAGGGCCACAGGAACTAGTCACCAAAAGCTGTCTCAGCTGAAAGACAGTTTGTCTTCTCCAGGCAATCAAATTCTTATCTCTGTTCTATCCAGAACAGGATAATAACCTAACAGGTTCGGTCTAGAGCAATACCCCATGTAAGGAGAAGAGAAAGGAGAAATTTGGTGTATAGGAGTGAGGTTTAGCTTCTTAATCTAAGTCTCAGATAATGTCACCTAAATCTTATTAGGCACCCGAGTAGTGAGTGCACCATTCACCCCCAGAGATGCTACAAAGGGAGCAGAGAAGTAAAACTTGCACTTTCATTCCTGTAACTGAGTTAGGTGCCTAACTTTAGATCTCACAGGTGGGCATTTGGGTTAGCATCTACTGTTTATTAATAGATATGGAGCTTATAAATGTCAAATAAAGATGAGACATTTAACACTCTAATACAACTACAATAACCTGAACTAAAATAGCCACAAAAATCATTCAATCAAATGAGATAATTTTTCAAGAATTTGAAATGAGTAAATCCAGTACTTGCAAAAATGGACAAGGGAAACAGAAAATACAAAGGACCAGCAAGATGTTATTGGTCCCAGAGTGGCAGATGTTTGCAAAAGCTGTTCTGTGCAATTGTGACTTCACTACTGTCTGCAAGATCTGCAGTCAGAACTAAGCATTCTGGTATGCACAGAGTAAATATTACACTTTCAAGATACTTTGTTTCACTTCAAAGCAATCTTCTCTGTCCCCAAGGAGAGATGTGATGGGAATATGAGTAAAAGGAAGGATACAGCTTTCAGATCAAGTTTATGTAATTAGGTAGGCTACGATTAGACGAATTAGAGTAACATTTATCAAAAAGAGGAGCAAGATATTAAGCAATTTCTTGCATATTGCTCTTTTCCTCTTTAGCCTCACCAGCTAACACTGCTCACACTGACATGAATATCAGATAAACCGTGAACCTTGGCTTTTCTAGACGGGAGTTCAATAACATTTAATGGTGCTGGATTCAAAGCTCATAGAACAAATCTTGTTAACACCACAAACAGAACGAGCTGGCTTTATCACCAGACAAAATCAAAACCATGGACCTTCTCACTCCCACAGTGGATGCAAGCAAAGGGAAAGGTTACAAACTGTAACTGTATATATTTTACAGGACCCAATTATAAGTCTGCAGACTACCAAGATTTTACTTCATCTTTTGTAGAAGCCCACTGCAGTTTGCTTTACTGAGCTCAGAAAAATGAATATCATTTCTTATGAAGTATAAAGTACTTAGAAAAAAGTACTGGAAGAAGAATAAGGGATTCACCTGGGGAGAAAATACCCTGTAAATCATCAAACAAAAAGTAGTCCTTATAAAAGACGTATAATATCTGCAATACATTTTCCACCCATTAGGATGCAGGATTGCTACATTTATTCTGAGAAAAGATCAGACAAAAGAACAACTGCTTTATCTTTGACCTGTTGTGTAAAACTTAAGAGTCTTTCTGAGCATGAATGAACAGCATCTGAGCTGTCCCTGCTAATTTATGGGAGGATGGTGCATCAGCTCATCCAACCAGAACTGGTGATAGTTTTGAAACATGTAAGCAGTCTGCAGATACTGAGCCTACCAACAATCATCCCAGGAAACAGGGCTACACTGGCACACTTTATCAAAAACTCCAGCTGGGGGAGGCTGTGAGCTAACCAGGTCAACACTGGTGGGTGACACCACACCTGGGCCTCACAGCCAGTCCAGCTAAAAAAATATGCACGGTACCAGGGGAGTAGACATCATCTGTGCTCAGTGGCCTACGCCCTGAACTATCCCTTCCATCGGCTCTTGATGAAGTGCTTCCAGCCCTACACAGCCACATAAAAGACACCGTACACAGCTTTTCCAGCTGGACAGGATATTTGACTGTTTTGGCTCAGTAAGCACAAAGAAACAGACTTCTCTTCTACAAGCCTTTCCGTCATTGAGGAAACATCAATGATCAAAAGGAGGTGAAAGAGAGATTTTGTCCTGCTAGAAACACTTCTCACTACCTCCTTCCTGACTGGGGGATGAGCGCAGAAAGTAACTGCGGCCACGCCAACCAAACGGAGCCAAGAGCAACAGCGCTGAACTACTGCAGTGAAATGGAGACAGCAGGTAAGAAGTTACCAGATGGAGTCTTCAGTGATAAGCCCTCTTGCTGGTAAAGCTTATTACCTAACACCATATGTGGTGCAGCAGGCCCTGAAGCTTGTTTTCATACAGCAGTGAGATACAGCAAGGGTAAGAGTTTGAAAATCTAGAGCTTAAAAGAGAAAATTCTCTGTCACATAATTAAGCATTTGAATTTTTACTTTTCCTTTAATTACACCTAGTATCTCACTTTTGTGTTGGTTAGATCTCTGGAAAATCTATTTACTAGTTAAATTTGGATCCTGTTTCCTGTTAGGCTCCTATTTTGAAAACTTCAGCCCATTTCTGGTTAGTGAATAGCCAGAATACACTGACCCCAAGTGGAATTCCAACAAACTTTAAGCAGTTCCCCTTTGAGGAAGCACAATACTACAAATTCTCATAAACAATGAGGATATTTCAAAAGACTCTGCCACTAAAACCTTGCAGCAGATAGTTTTGAGTCAAGACTGAACAAGTAAGAACACCTAGGAAGTTAATCCAAATTATAATTTACTTCAGCATCTTGTAATAAGCTAAGAAGAATAAGATGAACTGCTAATTCTAACAGAAAGGTTACTGGAGTGTTGCTGGAGTGTAATTTAATTTACATTTTATACCAAAGATGTTCATCATCTTTCATAAATTTTGTTAAAAAAATAAGCAAAACAGTGCTTTCTGCTCAGCATTACTCTTCAGCAAAATTAGTAACAACACCTTGCACTCATACCTAATTATTTGAAGAATTCCTGCAAAGTGCAAGTGTCTACTTGAAAGAGTATAACCATAATCACTTTAATATCAATCACTCTAAAGCAAATGCCACACTCAGAAATGAAGTCGTGTAAAAGCAGGAATTAAAGCTGAAGAACCCCTCCAACAGAATACAGATTGGCAGGAGAGTCAGAAAAAGAAACTCATGGCCTTGTTTGAACTCCTTAGATTTAAGCTCAAAGACATGACAAACTATCCAGAAGATAACATGAAAGCAAAGACAACCAGAACATACTCCCTTTTTTTTTTGCCAAAGAAAACATTAAGTGCGTTGTTATCCTTACTTGATCAACATTGCTTGATTTGGCAGCAGTTCCAGATGTATTTTCCCTCCTTCCTGTGTTCTTAAATAAGCAAATTCCTCCAACATATCAATATCTGAAGAAAACGTTAAAGATTTGAATAGAGAAACAATGATTGAGAACATTCTTTCTTATGCCTCACATCTGAAGGCACACTGCTGAAAGGAGAGCCAAACTGAAAAGCTATTGAAGTACCTCATTATTAAAAGTGACAGAGAAGATCACAGCATGTGTTCCTAATCCTCCACAAACTGATGAGAAATGGCTTTTCAAAGGGAAGAACACATCCGTTAGTTTCTTTTATTTCTTTGTTTCTTCATATGTAGTCAGAGCTAAAGAAGGCTGATCTCAAAATTCCCTGGGTTTCACTTCTTTTTTCTGCACTGCAGGTTATGAAAGCAGTGCAAACTGAGGCTGCACCTGAAGCAAGTGCATCCACAGGTGGCACATTATCACCCCTTTTAGTTTTCTATTTTGATCCCTTATTTAGCTGCTTGTTTTGTGGTTTCTTGGGTTTTTTTTCCTTTCCTTGCACACCACAGCTTATTTAGTTGTCTCAGATAGGAGTTAGACCCCTCCCCGCTTCCTGAGGCCCATGGCCAGATGTCTGTTTAGGTTAAACATTAAATTGTCCATTTGTGTGTATGATGATCAAAATTTATGTCAGATATCTGGATAAACCAGACGTGCTTTGCATGAACTGTGACACAGCTCATTATCTTACTCAACCCAAACATGTTACCCACAGAACACATTTCACAAACGAGCCAAAATCATTCAGCTCTGCAGCACAGGTACCACTTTGTCTTTTTTTGTTAACAGCCTTGTACATAATGCCCTGTATTTCTTAATGAAGAGATTGCTGTCACTTTTATGAGCAGTCCAAGCTGCTGCTGTTTTTTGGAATGGAAGTGCAATGGCAGTGTACTTAGGGCTACTCTCAAGTGCCAGGGCAGGTGACAGGAGGCATATTTACAGTCCATTATGTACTGAGCCTACTACCAGAGGTTCTCATGGTATAAAAACAGTACAGAATATCATTCAGGGAAAGAGCTGCTGTGAAACTAATGGCTTTTTCAACACTTCAGCACAAGATGTGGAAGACATTCTTGATTAGAGAAAGGATACTTGTGACATAGTTGAAGAAATTCTCATACTGAAAGTTTCCTTGCTGGCAGATTTTGTTGATAGCTTTCAGGAACAAGTTCTCACCCCTCGGCCACTCATGCTGAAGCAGAACAACTACATGGCCCAGTGCCATATCATCTCTGCTGTCTGTGAAAGCTCTGAGCTTCAGGGAAAAAAATTACATGTAGACAATCAGGAAATACATGTTGCTTTCAAAAACATCTAGGATTTATCTCACCTAGTTCTGTGCAAATACAGAAGTTCTTTAAAAAGTATAAATTAAGGCAGAAGGAAATACATTCTAAAGTAGATAGGAAATTTCCAGCTAAAATACTAAATTCTCTCAACTGACCTATAAGAAATGTCTGAACAGACCTCAAAAAAAAATAAATTGAGATCTGTTTTATCTTCTCTGCTCAAAACTAAAACAAATAGAGAAAAAATGAGAAAACAAACCCTCCTCTATCAACACTCCCCTCTCCAAAAGAAGACCCTCCCCCATCCCATTTTAGGTAAGAAGGATTGAGGCACAACCCTCCAGTCACAGGACTGGGATACAGCCATGCAGTTTCAGGATACATAAACTAGGCCTTTAGGACAAGAAAGCTCCAATTGAGGCCATCTTACCTTGAAACAAGCTAACAACAGATGAAGGCAGTAAGGCATGATAGCTCTACTGGTACATGGCCAAAGCTTCAAATCAGACCCTGCAACAGAACAGTTCTTTAGGGGGTCTCACAACAGGTAGGTTGAAAGAAATTGAACTGGAGCAAAACAAATCCAAAATTACCACATCTCAGGCGGGGAAGAAAGCTTTGAATGTCAATTATGACTGACTAAAAATGTGAAGTTAAACATTTAAATTTTTCTTCTTCACTTCTCTTTTCCTGTGGTGGGACTCTGCCACCAATATACTTTAAAAGGTACAAGCAAGGAAACCTCTACAAAACCAAGAGGGAATAAAAAACTTCTTCCCTTTTCACAATACAAAATGAGAATAATTATATACTCAACCAGACCACATGAACTAAAATTCAGCTGACACTGAGTTTAGGGTAATAGCAACTCCATACCTTTCCTGAATTTTGACTTGACTTTAGGTTGCTCCTCTTGTACTTTACCTCCTTCTTGTATTGGAAGTAAAATACAGCACATGAGGTCAAGCACTTTTTCGCATGTTTGCTGTAAAAGAAGGAACATGATAATGCTAAACTTAAATTAAAGTTCTTAAAAATTCAGATATGATAATAATGATTAAAAATTTCAGACATCACAAAAGGAAAAAAAAACAACACAGAAGTCTTTGCTAGAAATTGAGTTGACTTAATACACGGTACACTCTGGCTAAGCAAAAAGATTTAACTGTCACTAAACAACCTCTGAGAGCCTACATACACCATTTTAGTTGTGAAAAAATGGTATTGGCATTCTTCATTTCAAGAGGGTAAGATCAATACAGCTGCAATCAAAAATTATTTTGCTTTGAAGGATTAAGTTTTCAAATGAATCCTTAGAATATTTTAGTAAAATTTGTTCTGTTTGTGGTAAAAATAGAAAGGAAAATGGCAATTTGATAGCATGATGGAAATTCAATGAATTTTTAATGCTATTTCCTAGCAAGAGGTCTGTGGGAATGTATGATTACATTTCCAGTGAGAAAGTATTAAAGGGGAAGGGACAAAAGCACTTGTCCAGCAGTACTCGCATGACGTCAGATCCCAAGAGACAGAGCCTTTATTGTCAGTGCTGGCACTGACTGACCTCAGACCACCATGCATTCCTGCAATATTAAAAACACAAAGCCATATTGCAAAAGTAGAGCAAGTTCAGAGGTCAGGCCAGACAATATTGCTCTGGTGTCTCTTATATTGTCAGTTAATAACTAACTCTCTTTTAAGATGACCACAGAAGTTCCTTTACGTTTTCTTTCCCCTGCCACATGAAGCCTCTACCTAAAAGATTTCCCCCTCAATTTAAGGAATTAATTCAGTAAAGTTGAGGAATTCAAATTAAGGTTACATTTACAGGTAACTCAAACACATGTAGCCATGAAAAAATCGTAACTAACTCCCCAAATCTTCACTATCAAACAGACTATACACATACAGTGTAAACAGGACATGACTGTCCATTAGCAACCCTTTATATAGAGAGAGAGTACCTTAATGTGGCAGGAAGTATAGTTCTCCCAGTAAAGCATGGATCTTTCAGTAGACCCTGGCTTATGTTCAGTATCCTGCTGAAGCAGGCTAACAGGAAAATTCTAAGGAAAAAGCGAAATGGGAACCACAGGGCCAGCTGATGAAGGTCCAGTGTGTGGAATGCTGTACTCACCCGGTATTCTCCAAGGGCAAAGTGGCATGATGCTAACTGGATTAGTGCTCTCTGATTTTCTAAAGATCCTTGTCCTGTAATTTGCTGGGAAGAATGAGAGCCCTGAAGAGCTGCCAAGTGATGTAGGCTGCTAATTGCTTTTTTGTACTGCCCCTTTGAAAAAGAATATTAAAAAAAATTAGGGTCTTTTCTATACAATAGGTAGAGAGACAGAGAAAAAATTTCTCTTACAGAAAGCTTTCAAAATGGAGGGTGTCCAAGTAAGAAGTCATCAAAATTTTAATCTAAACTAATAACCTCCAGTGACGAGTTGTGTACAAGACTGTGGATCAATCATTTGCAAGGCAGTCAGAAGACAAACAAAATTCTGCTTTAAAAAGCCAGTTTGCAAAATCATATTTGTAACTGAATCAAATAACTATATTCTTGAGTTAATCATTACTTTATTTAACTTGATTTCAAACCAATAAAGTTTGAAATAGCTCTTATTCAGGCACAAGTAGAAGCAAAAATAAAAGACTCCCAAAGGAAAAATAAAGAACAAGCTTTAGACAGTATTGGAATGAGCATAGTCAGCCTAACTTTTGTGGAGAAGTATAGGTGTTAACCGAGACATGTTAAAACCTTTTACTGTTAGAAAATTCTTCTCTCTGATTGTGTTCCAATATAATGCACTGACAGACTGATAAAATGCACTTATCTTCCATAACAGTGTGTATATAACCACTGGTCAAAACGCCAACATAGATTTCTTTTTCACATGCCAAAATTAGCTGGACTCAAACAACAGCTATTGGGACAGCAATACCCAAAGCAGGGTCCCAAGCTTGTGGTGCAAACAGTGAGCAGTCATACTTTAAGGCATAAAATCAGTAGACACTATAAGCAGTCAAACTGGCTAATCAGAATTACTATTTACAAGAAGGAAGTAAATTCCTATTTACTAAGAGGAACAGCAACACAGCGGTGATGTTTGTCCTAGTTTATACCATTTTTTTTTTTTACCTGGTACATGATCATGTCTGTAAGAAAGATTCTTAACCAAAGCCAGGTTTCTGTCTTCCATGACAAACAAATTCTGGTGAACTCTGTGTTAAGTGGTTAGAGAAGAGAAAGTAAAAGAGAATATGAAACATTTCACAGCTTTGGGTTAAACATCACTAATATATCTTAAAAAGTTGGATTTTAAAATGGAAAAAATGGCACCAAAACACTAAGAGGATGAAATCCTTCACATATAAGATATTCTCTTCCTACACACTCATTTTCTGATTTCACTTCTCTTCACAGTGTCCAACAAACCTAAAAGCAGCTAGGTGGTACTGTTTGCCTGCTTTTTGGAAGAGAAATTTTTTTCAAGATTATCACATCAGTTATTATCAGAAAGGGAGACACAGTAAAAAACACATGCTCTTAATCATGAACTAAAGCAGCCATTAGCAGCACATCCTAACTGAGCACTATCAGCCCTACTACTGACCAAGTGCTCCAAGAGAAGTGGGGATGAAGAAGCAAAGATGCATCAAGAATGAAATGCAATACAGGAACAAAATATTCAGAAATGCAACAACTGATAAAGCCTCTTACTGGAACTTCTATCAGAAGTACTCAGGACCCGGAGCAATTGGGGATTTCAATTTTAAAGATTCATAATGGCAGGAATTCCATTTTAACAATAAAAAAGTGATTTCTACACAGATCAATGAAGTCTAAATGCAATTCTAAATGCAGTTACCTTACCTTTGTCAAGAGATTCTAGAGAATAGAGCAGCTCCCAGCTCTCTCTTGCCAGCTTGAAACTTTCTAATACTTCAATGGAGTTTGCAAGATCAGCCTTGTTTACTGTAATATGGCGACTTCTTGCCTTCCCAGAAGGATCCTCATCATCTGAGCTCTGCTTAGAAGTCAGTATAAAACACAAAGATTAACTTCTTCATCTACACTTACTTCAGAGAACTCTAAAGTCACAGAATTTCCACTGAACACAAGAAAACAATTACGGACAGGGGTGCCATGGCCCTAGTTTAAGTGGCTTGTTTAAAGGTTAGACCAATCTGGTTTGCTACCAAGAACTCAATGGTTGTCTAAATGGCACAGTGTGATGAGAAGCATCCCAAACAAATTTATTCTGCTAAATGAAGTGTACCACCACTGAGCTTCAGCCAGATTATCTGTTGAATTACTCAGTTTAAGCCCACAGTGGTACAATGCAAAGCAAATCCTTGTATTCCCTTTATAGCAGAGAAAAATCTATAAAATAGTCATTTTCTACCATTAAAGCAGTAGATATATTGACAATTCAAATCATGAGAAGTCAATGACTTTGGAAGTTTACCTGTAGAACATCTGACTGCTAAAGCTACCTTTTTAAGTGCCTCTGCTGAACTCCTTCAAGTTAAAGTACTCACAGCAGTACCTGTGTCTACAGCAACTGCTGCAAAAATGGTTTTATTCTTGCTGGCTTTAAAAAAAAAAAAAGTTTGAAAATTGTGGTCATGAACAGCTAATTCAGGGTAGCTTTAAAAATATGTCTTTTACACCTATGTCAAAACCACTGTTGTCTAAATTCCAGTAGCAATGTCACTCTTGTTATGAATTAAAAAGTCTACAAAAGTTACCATTGTTTTTTCTCTTCCTTCAGCAAGTTTTCTTTTTTTGTGTATGTGTTTGTTACGATCAATATCTGCATCACCATAGATGTTGGGTACATCCTCAAGAAGAACCAGTGGAGTTTGATTTGGAGCATTTGGACCTGGATTTAAAGATAAATTAATTCACAATTTCCTTAAATTCATCTGAAAGTTCTTATGCCTACAGCAAGCTGCTTTGTTTGTTTTTTTTTTTTCTTTTCTTTCACAAGTAATGACTATAATGCTACAGAAAACAATCTTAAATTAAGTCACTTAAATTGCTTAAACTATGCTGGTAAAGCTATGGTTTCCTCAAAGCAGCCATACAGTGAAGGTCAGAGGGCATTTACCAGACATCACCAGAATCTGACTGAGAGCTCCAGAATATTTTTGAATCCCTTTCTTCTGGAGCAGTCACAAGATATACTCAGGCAGCAGGTGTCTCTGATCATGCATTATTTGCTTCTATTTAAGTACAATTATTCAACAGATGAACTGCACAAATGGCTCCAAAGTTAACAGCCACAAATATGGCAAAGCACAACAATACTCTCAAAACATTTCTCATGAGAAACCAAAGCAATATGCTGACAGGCACTGAGCCCACAAAGAAGTTTGGGTATTTTATGACAAGATTTCCCTAGTAGGATCACTCAGCGTCAGTTTGACCCCACTGATTTTAGTAAACAGAATTAAACCTTTAGTTGACGCCAGAGCTCATCTTCATTCCCAAAAGATAGAGAAGCCTCATTTTGAAACACAGAAAACAATTTCTACTTTCATTGGTGTCACAGAACATCCAGTG
The DNA here is from genome assembly GCA_013401135.1 of Cettia cetti. Lineage (NCBI taxonomy): Eukaryota > Metazoa > Chordata > Aves > Passeriformes > Sylviidae > Cettia > Cettia cetti. The sequence continues at coordinate 25,405 of VZUI01046301.1, forward strand.
GAATCTGGTACTTTTTATTTCACACCCCAGTGCTTAAGTTTCATTAGACATGAAATAGGAACAATACTTCTTAATCTCAAACAACATTGATACGTGATCACTACTGAAACAGTTTTCCTTCCAAAAACATTTTCTCCTTCTGCACAATCAAGCTGCATTTAGATGTGCAAAGTTCAGTCAAAGAGAAATATAAATGAAAGAGGAATACTTTAATCTGTTTTCTCTTTCTGAAATCTCTGCCAGGTCAGACAGTAGTGCAAACAAGTACATTCAGTTTGTGCATTTCTTCTAATTGCAGAAAGATATGAGACTAAGGCCTCATTCACAACTGCAAAGAACTAATTTGAAAGTTTAGTAGAGGGACAATTCATTTCATCTATTGACATAAAACCCCCTTGTATTAAACTTTTCCCATCTACTCAAAAGTGCTGTGTGTAAGGAGCTCACTACAATGGAAGCTCCTATTAGCAGAAACAGCCAATCTGCTCTAACAAATACAGTTCAATAAATACAACAATAACCAGGCCAGTAAATACCACCACTGGAATTGCACCTCCACCACATTGCAATCACCTCTCCTGTATCACCATGTATTCCATTGTGGCAGAAAACAGAGCCAAGACATAACACAGAAGATTCATGTCTGTTTCTCATGAATGCAAAGTACCACAACTGGCATCTGGAAGATTTTCACCAATAGAACCTCAAGAGCTGCCTAATTCTAACAACTGAGAAGAAAAAAATTGGGGTTTTCTTTCACTCATACTGACTTAAATTAATACCAGCTAAGTGCTTTGCTCCAAACAAGTGTTCTCTTCCCAGCACCAGAAGTGCACTGTAGTTTTTATTCCAAAACAAAAGTCCTGAAACAAAAGGAAATCCATTGACACCCTTGACTGGGGATGCAGACCTTCCCTTACAGTACTGGAAGTACAGGCATACAAAGATCAGCGTTGTGTTTGTCTGTCTGAGCTCTACAATCTAAGCTTACAGAGTTTTTAATTGTTTTCTAGCAGAGAGTGTTACAAATAAACTATCATCAGCCAATCATCAGCCAAAATCATCAGCCCAAATAGCAACTCCTGCCAAGCCTGGAGGCAGCCTCAAAGTTATGAGAGGTGTGAATTGCCTTATTCATTTCTCAAGTCTCCAGCAAAGCATATACAAATTATTTAGGAGAAATGCATTGAAAAGTTTTCCCTCAAGAGGCTTCTTGCAAATCCACACACATGAGCAGTCACAAATCTAATCCTCACAGATGTGGAGACAACGTTTTTCTCTATGACCATGCTTCCAAAATTTGTAGGATTCTACATTTCTACAGTAAGCCCTCCAGAGAGAAGAAGGAAAAATTCTAATGACAGAAAAGATATGAAAGGCACTGAATACCACTGGACTTCAATACTAAATCAGAAAAGAGTAAAAGATGTCTTGGAAATACTTTCCTGATATCAGAAAATGACAGAGGGTACCTGAAAAGTTGCACCAAAGGAACTGCGCTCTGTGACCTCAGTAAACATTATTTTTCTGGTGGTTTAGTCAGAAAATGTGAGCTTTGAAATACTCAATTGTGCAACTCAGAAAGGCACATTTTCACTAGCTCTTTATTCCTCTCTTCTTTAACTTGGGATCAAGCAGCAAAAACTACATGCACACCTGAAGTATCCTTCTGCCCACAATAACCCTTCCTTCCTCTGGATGGAATAAAAAACTTGACTCTTAGTTAATTAGTTCCCATATTTGTTAAAGTGACTCTATGTTCTTTGCATACCAGTAGCAATGTCATTCGTCCTCTGAGCTTAGCTATCTACTGACATTGTTCAAATGATCACCCAACACTTTGTACAGTTGTTTAAAACCCATCATTTGTATTGACTTCTTCCTTACTCAAATGATCATTTGCTCCACACAGAAAAATGTGATGAAACTTATGACCACAACATACAGAATTAAAATTGTAATTTTAGCATGAATCAATAACTGTAGTATTAGTAAGTACTGATTACTTATGGTGACAATTGTTATTGTTGCAAGGAATTTCCTATCACATGATTAGAGGTGAAAATTCCTCTTTGTGATGCTGTTCATTTCAGTAAGTTCCAAACAAAATGGAGCTTAAAAAAATTCCTTCAGCTCCTGGGCCACTCTTGAAAAGTTCAATCAATCCCAAAAGATGTAATCCAAGGTGATCCAAGCAATCTGGTATGCAGATGTTAGTGGGTAGGAAAATGCAAAGGTAACACACATATGATACACATTCAATTTACAAATTAACTACAAATTAGGAGTAGTGTGCAAAACACATCTCAAAGATTATGCTTAAACTATATCAAGAAATACAAGCTGGAAGCTTGTGAATGTCAGGAAATATTTTCCTATTCAGCTTTTATTTGCTTAACTACAAATTTGTTGTGTGTTCCCAACGCAAAAATATCGTCACTTATTTTGACTGAAGGAGAGCAGGAGAATGTCAGCTTCAAAGAAACAAAACTGGAGGAGGAAACGAGACAAACATGATGCTCATGGAAGAGTAGAAATCAGCCCTAGGGATATTTCCCATAACATCTGCTCTGTTACTTTTCTCCTTGCTAGACAATCAACTGCTGCTGGCCAAGGTTGAAACCACAATGCTAAGATAGATCGATCTTTGGTCTAATCCACTACACATTTGTTATGAACTACTGTTGGTAAGATTAAAGCTTGAGAGAATTATAACAACAAGTAAATGTTGCTTTGTGAGATAGTTTCAAAAGACAAACGAGAAAAGATCTTTAAGAGACTAGCAATGAAATCACAAAAGGGCTCATTACAGAATTTGAAACATTAGAAACTAACCTTGAAAGAGTGATGGCTGGATGTTGCTGACATACTGAAAAGCATTTTTAAAGAAGACCAACATTGTGGAATACACTACTTGATTCTTATACTTAATGTGGGCTTCACTATCAAAGTTACTGATATATCTGCAGAGATCTTTCATTCGATGCAAAATGTCACCGTAACTTCTGAGGGGAAGAGAGATAACAAGAGTTCAGAATGTTATACAGCCTCTGCAACTAAAAAAAAGAATGTATATTGAATATGAAAAAATCAATGTTTCTGCTGAGGATATACCCCAGCATCAAGTCAGTGGAGGCTGTGAATATATGCTAGTGATATTTCACAAAACATTTACCATGTTTCTCTTTACTGAGGCACATAGGGAAGGTTACCCCACAGCACTACAGTGGTTATGCAGGAATTTCATCATCAAAAGCTGATTTTAGAGACTAATTTGAAAGTGCTCTCCAGAGCCACATTCTTGCTTTACATTGTACAGTCTTGAAAGAAAAGCTGCTGTGAACTTACACAAAATGTTCTTGTGTTAAAATTGTTCTTCAGTGAGAACTGTTCTTATTAAGAATTAAAAAGCCAAACTCTCCATGAGGGGAAATACCCAGCCAAGCAGAAGCTTTCTTACCTTCTTCCCTTATCCATTTGCCACTCACACCTCATTCCCACAACAGACAATATTTTAAACAGCCTCTCCCAAGGATCTGTAATCTGGGATGATTTCTCTGTGAGACCATCTATAACATATTTCTGAGAGCTACGCTTGCTTGGAGACATAATATCAGAGGAATCTTGTGAACCTAGGAAAACCAGGACATTTTTCTATCCATAACAAAATCAAACACACTGATTCATTTTCAAGAAGAAGACATCTAAAAATTATATTGCAGCTCTCAGGGTAACCATTCTTTACACAGAAGGAGCAGCAGGCATTTCTGCCTCTTTATAGAAGAGAGCTGATAGGCTGGATAAGGACAAGTCGGACATTTTGTCCCACCTCTCATGTACTGAAGCATCATGAGTAACATGACTAAGTAGCTGAAGCACCATTCTGGTATTCTGGAATCAAAGAACTAAGAAACACTAAATACTACTATTAATCCTTGTCTATGGAATGCATTACATAAAACCAATGCACTTTTTATTTATGGACATCAGTGATACTAAAATACATTCTAAGAAAGCTTGATTTTGTAAAAGTATTCTTACCTTGATATTGACTTTCTGTCTGTGTAGATCTAGTTACGTAATTAATATAAAATTCTGCTGCTTTATTCAGATACTTATATAACAAGCTGGCAGGAAGTCGTACATCAGGATTGTTAATTATCAGAGGAAGGACATCACAAACTAAAAGAGAAAACAAACAAAAAATCCTTTAGGTCTGTGGGGGGTTTTGTTCTATTTCTCCAAGGTAAGGTTACTCAATCAGCAATGGGAGCCTTCATCTCTGGCTGACCATACACCAGAAAGAAACTCACATGAATGGCTCTAGGACCAATTTGTACCATTTGGTCAGCCTGGATTAACATGGCTGTGCCTCTTCTGACTAAAGCCATTTTCTAATCATAGTATCATGAAAGAAGTTTACTGACCTCAGAACCTCGCCATACTAAGAAGTTCCACAGTAAAACAAGAACATCAGTATTTTCTTACCAAATAATTTTCTAAAACAATTCACTGGAGATTCTTGGTCTTCAATACTTTCAGCATCTAATAATGTTTCTCCAAGGCCTACCTGTGTGAGCAGAGGTGAAAATCAAACACGGGATCAGTGGTTTTAGAAAATGTTTCAACTGCAATTCAGTGGGGTTGAACAGTAATTCAGTAACAATTCTACAGCAACAGCATGTGCAAGTTTCCAAATATACAGTTAAACTATCCACACTTAATAGCAGGTGAAAAGCAATGTTAGAAGATAGCAAAACAAGACCAAGAGAGAAAACTGTGCATGAAACTGTGTCAGTAAAGACATGCACAGACAGGTGAAAGTGATATATGATTGATATTCTTTCATTTACAAAACAAAGGATTGTTTTATTTGCTTCCATTTGTACTCTGCCCAATCCCTTCCTTGTGGTAACCTCAAGATACAGCAGTCTGAACTATGAGCCACAATTAAACATGAATAAAAAGACCCACCCTCTCATTAAGGCAAAGGAAAACACATTTCAGGAAAATCTCAAAAAACTGAGTGCCAATATCCTGAATAATTACTAAGAGTTTCTCTTCTCTTACCCCATGTTGCACCACAGTCTCTGGGAAACGCCGCAGAAGTAGAAGGAGCATTTCTGCCCTTTCTAATGTGTTAAAGCACTGCTCTGTTGCCTTCAGGAGCATTTCACACTGGACCCGACCAGGAAGGGTCTCAAATAATCCTTACAAAAAAGAAAACATTTAACTCGTTGTGTCTGAATTGTAAAGATGACTGACAAAGCATAAAAGACCATCAACAACACCTTGCTATGCTGAACAAAAAGGGATTTCCGTATGCTTTTTATGCTTTTAATGCACATACCTGAAAAAAAATTCTGTTTCTTTCAGAAAAGACCAAATAAATATTTATCTGTCATAGTGTTTATTTGGGTGCAAGGAACTTGAATTGACAAGACTGCTAGTAAGTGGAGTACTCAAAATCCTAACACTTAAGTATTTGACATTTCAAGATGCTTTCATGAACTGCTCATTTATTTTTTTACTTACATTCTACTTCTGCAATTAATACTTTCATTACTAAACTGTTTTTTTCATCCAGTGAGACACTTAAAAGAAACTCACAAATTTTCCCTGTACGTTTTATGTATCCACTCTGCAAAAAAACCACAGCCCATGAAAAATCAAATATCTCCTTAACCAGAATATTCTTAGAGCTTCTGAAGCACGTATTCAAACAGCAGATCATAGTTTGTCAGGTGTAAATCCTACTTTCAAAACTGCCTGTGGTTGCCAGCAATGAATGGCAAGCCCTTCTGGACACCATTCATTTTTATATCCCTTACTACATAAATAAGAATTCACCCCATTTTTACAATCATACACTGTTCTTTGCAATCTGCAGGACAGTGATTTTTAAGTCCCATTCCACTTATTTCCTGTTCAATTGCTCTTCTATGAGCTTCTTGTTCTGGCAGAGTAAGGCCTACCCATATCAGAGACAAAGCAATGGGAATCAGCTTGTCATGCCCCTTTGTTTTCCTAAGCCTAACACACCAAACAAAATCTCTAAGGCTGAATTGGGGGAAAAAAACCAAACCCTGCACTCCACAGGCAAAGTCAGAAAAACTGACAATTTACTTGCCAAACCAGATAAATCAGAGGGCTTACTTTAGATTAGTTCAGGATAGAATCCTTACCTCTTAAAAACTGTGTCTGCTTGTCCTGGGAGTCATTCCTCAATGCTGATGTTATAACACTGATCTCCCTCCATACAGCAGGTTGGTCTGGAAAACTCACAAACCTGCAAGAGTTTAAGGCAAGGAAGGTACAGTGATGTCAAAATCTGTCGCAAAGACAAAACCTTCCCATAAAAGTATGTGTTTGGGCAAAACAGAAAATACAGTTTACAGTTCATTTCTAATTAATTAGACCTTTTGTGCTTAATTTATCCACATGGATTTTCAAAAACACTAAGTTTATATTTTTGGAAATCCCTACATTTATCTGTTCAGAGAAGGGCAATGCAGCTGGTGAAGGGACCGGAGCACAAGTCTAGTGAGAAGTGGCTGAGGGAACTGGGGTTGTTTAGCCTGCATAAAAGGAGTCTCAAGAGTGACCTTATCACTCTCTACAAGTCCCTGAAAGGAGGGTGTAGCCAGGCGAGAGGGTCAGTCTCTTCTCCCAGGTAACCAGTGACAGGACAAGAGGACACACTCTTAAGATGCACCAGGGGAGGTTTAGGTTGGACATTAGGAGAAATTTCTTCACAGAAAGGGTAATTAGAACTGGAGTGGGTTGCCCAGGGAGGTGGTAGAGTCACCCTCCCTGAGGTATTTAAGGAAAACCTGGATGTAGCACCTGGTGCCATGGTCTGGTTGACAAGGTGGTGTTTAGTCATAGTTTGGACTCAATCATCTCAGTCTTTCCCAAACTGATTCCATGAATAGAGCACCTGGGATAAAGGTAGAGTTCCAGCTCTGATTACTTACATGTCGTAGAGCAGCCTGCCTGCAGATGCTGTCCTTTCAGCATTCCTCTCAATAGTGTACATCTCATACTGCAGGATGCAAGAACAGAACATCAGCTTTCCTGAATACACTTATCAATCACATTAGTCCTTTCACTCTGAAAAACTGCCCTTTTTGCTACAGTAGTCCAAATAACAGAAAATTAAAGGACTGCAACATTTGCTGGAGAAATTAGAAGTTGCATTTAGACTATTTAATCACACATTAATTTAGGCATAAAATTCTGCATGACAATAGTCAATAGTATTATTAACACTAACAACCTTCTAGTATCTAAAGGAGGCCAACAGAGAAGTCAGAGAAGGACTCTTCATCAGGAAGTGGTAGGACAAGTAGTAATGGGTACAAACTGAAGAGGGGAACTTTAGATTATATACCATGAAGAAATTCTCTACTGTGAGAGTGATGAGAAACAGGAACAGGCTGCCCGGAGAAGCTGTGTGTGCCCAAGCTCTGGAAGTGTTCAAGCCCAGGTTGGACAGAACCTATAGAACCTAGTCTATTGGGAGGTCGTCCTGCCCATGGAAATGGGATTGGACTAGATGATCTTTAAAGTCCCTTCCACCCTTTAACATTCCATGGCTCTGGGAACACGCTGGTTTAACTTTTACACAAACTGAAAACTTGGAATTCAAAGAGTTCTTTCACCAGGGTTAGCACCCACTCAAACGCAAAGCAAGAGCCCAAGCTGCCACAAAGCCATCATCAGGAAAGACACTTTAACTAACAGCAGCAGTAGTTCAGGGCTTCCTTTCGCTTTTTAACCGCGCAGCACCCAGCGGCCCCGCCCCTCCCCGCCCCCATTGGCCGAGCTGCCTGTCAATCAGGCAGGGCCGCAACGAGGCCGCGCGGGGGAGGGGCGCGGGCACCCCGGTACCGAGCGTGTGCGACGGCGGCGACGCTCACTTGTATGTTGAAGTCGGCCGGGTAGAGGCTCCGCGCCGTGATGAGCCAGGCCTTGGCCGCCCACAGGTCCCCCGGCACCAGCTCCCGGGCCCGCTTCACCAGGAACTCACAGTCTCCCTGCGCCGACATCTTGCAGCCGGCGCGGCCTGGCTCCGCCCCGGCCGCCGGGCGGCGCGCATGCGCCACGGCGCTGCCCGAGCGGGGCTCGGCCGCACTTCCGCCCCAGCCCGGGGAGCGCGCTCGCTCGGCGGCGTCTGGGAGCGGGAAGCGATTGCCCGTCTGCTGGGCCGGACCGAGTTAAATCACTGCCCTGAAGGAAGTGGAGCGCTGCCTTCCTAAAGCTGGTGCTGCAAGTCAACTCTGAAAGTCCAAGGCACTGCTGCCTGGGCTAGTGCACCTCTAAAGTTCTTGTAGTCCGCTACTAAAGTCACCGCAGGCAAATGCGAAGGAGAAGCAGGACCTTTCAGCACAGATGTGCATCCGCTTTTCAGCAGCTTGGAACTGACTCTTGCTTCTTATTAGGTTTTAATGTTAGGACGCTTGGTTACAAACATAAGCCTTTATGTTACTTACTAGGAATTCTGTTTCTTGTCGCTTTGTTCTGCTCCTTTCAAGTAGGCTTTTTCTTTCTGATGTTGCAACAGACCTTACACACTTTGTACTTGGGGACTTCCACTGAACAAATCCATAAATCTACACATCTGAGAGTTAGTGCAATAATCCCTTCAGCAAATAGTTTTAACAGACTTGTAACCTCTCTTAAAGGTAAAAGGCAAGGTCTTTGCTTTCCTGCTCGGGTGACTGTGGCCATTCAGAGAGGTTACAAAGGCACAGCAGAAAGTCATAAAGTCCCTCATAAAACAGATGCCTCCTCTTCTGCTCTTGCTATCAAACTACGAACTGCTGTAGGATAGCACAGCCCTGCAATCCCCTGCAAGTGCAGCAATGTTAATCACTGGCCAGTGCATAGGTCTACCCAGAGCTCTTCCCCATGTGCCTGTGCAGGTGTATACAGCCAAATCTGATTGAATAATAATAACTTAATAGTTTTGCATTTTGGAACTGAATATGGTAATAAAGTTATGTATTCTCTCTCTTTGGAAACTGCCCAGCAAGGGCTGATGGGCTGGTTGGGGTTCCCCATTTGCTGCTTTTGAGGCCAGAATCAGGATGCTGCAGGAATGAAATGGATGGCAGGGGATTACCAAAAATTCTGAAAAATTAATGGATGTGTGAGGAGTGCCCTGAAAAATTGCTAATTCAGAATCACCCCTAAAACATCAGCTAGGCAGGAAGATGGCAGTTTTTGAACCAGTTCACAAGGTGTCCTGAAAGCAAGATGTTGCTGTATTTAATCCACTGGACAAGGGGGAATACTTCCAATAAATTAGAAACACCCTTTTAAATTTTGGTGTGTGTGGTTTTTTTGGGGTTTTTTTTTGTTGGTTTTTTTTGTGGGTTTTTTGTTGGGTTTTTTTTTTTTTTTTTTTTTTTTTTTTTTTTTTTACTTGTGTATGTGCCTGTGTGTCCTCTGGACACTGGATTTTTTTTTTTTTTTAATTTCTTTTAAATCTGAAAATAATCTGGGTTTGTTGATTTTTAATTTTTTTTAGTGAAGTGTCACTGCCTGTTGCAGAGATTTGTTGAATCCTTTCCTCTGCATTCCTAATGCTCCATGTGTTTGCCAGTCCACTCAGCCATTCCAGGCAAGGAGAAGTTCAGAGTCCACTTTTGTATCATACAAATAGCATAATTTGACAGAAGAGAAGAAGTCTGAAGGGTACACAAACAAAAGTGGTTGAGCCTTGGAAGAGTTTAAACCTAAGAAAGGACTTGCATTAATGCTGCCCCACCCCTTGACTTGGGAGGTAAAACTGTTTGCTCTGTGATCCTCACATAGATACAAGATAGGCAGCAGGATCAGGTTTGCAGGGGATTGGGGCAAGTGATTCCACTAAGCAAGCAGGAAATACCACTGATTTTTCATTTGTGGATGGGAGGAAGAGGAGCACTGTGGTTGTCCAGGATATGGGCACTGTGTCTGCAACAGGTGTCATAGGATTAGTATTTGAAGGTACTTGGAACATAAACTACAGTTTTTAGCCAGGCTGACAATTTAGAGCCACTGCTCTACTAAACTTGAACTACTGATGTGCCTATGGCACTGCATCTCCTCTCCCATTCCAGGTGCCAAGAATGTAGGTGCTGGTGGGGTTGGGCTGCGCCTGACAGGGTCTGAAGCTTCCTCTCCACTTAAAGTGGCATTCCTGAGTTCTTGCGCAGATTGTGCTCTTTTGATTTCCACAGTGCAGGACATGCTGAATCTCAACGTTTTAGCCAGACAATTGGAAGTGCACGCAGCCTCCTTCCTGCAGGAATACAGGACTCAGCTGAAATGCCTACATGAGCCTTGTTTTTCAGGAAGAGGCTTTGTGACCTTCTATAGCAGGAAAGAGGCAGCATTGACCTCAAGGCAGTGGTGAAGGATGATTTTTCTCTGGGAAGATTGTCCTATTTCTTGAGGAAGGCCTGTGAGTAAGAGAGAAAATGCTTGCCATGGATTCAGGCAGTGTAGCTGGTGCAGCACAGGGACAGATACATGATGTGTGCAAAGGCCATATTGTAGACCTTGGTGGTAGCACTCCAAATTCCTTCTGCACCACAAAAGTGAGTCTCTGTGAGCCAGGAGAGTGGTTGGAAGGTGTTAGGTTGGCACTTGGCAGCGGCAAAGGGCTTTGAATATCATTCTCCACCTTCTACATTTCTGGATCAGTATAATCCCAGCAGATAGCATCCCTTCTGGATTTCCTGGCTTGGTGCCATAGGCTGCTGTCACTTACACAGGACCGGTGTATTAGCAACAAGCCCTAAGGGCGCATAGGTTGGGTTTTATGTATGGAATAAAGTGGTCTATGATGTGGCAGTGCAAAGGTTGGGATAACTGCTGTGCTAAATGGTGTGGGCTTGAATTGATAGCCACTCTTAGGACTGGGGAGCAGGAGTTGATGTCTGGCATGGGTAACAAGGAAGCTAAAGCTTTGCTTAATACTGAAAAGATTTGAAAAGTGTCATCTTAACATCCTTTGAGTGAGGCCTGGGAGAACACAATCCATGTTGAGCTAGCAGCGTGGTGGAGTCTACACAAAAACTAGGGATCATGTAAAAGGTTTTGTTATTTTGTAGATTTTTTTTAGTCAATTCTGTGTCCTTTGCTTCGTGCAGAGAAATTTCTACAGCTGACATTAGTTGTCTGGGCTTTCAGTCACTCAGAATTCTCAGTGTCTTCTTTGTCCATTGCAGCTGAAGACACTAAATTGAGATTGGATGACTGGGTGATAGATAAAAAGGGAAAAACGAAAGGAGATTGAGAACCCAAGAGTGGAACAGCAAGGGATATGTGGGAACCAGTACAGCCATAAAGTGATATCTGTTAACGACCTCATAGATGGCAATATCATTACAAATGCTTATGTTTTATGTTTTAGCAGATCTGGTAGCTTCTCCCAGAATGACAGAATGGAGATCTGTCACTCTGAAACTGCAGTTGACACTTGAATCCAGATTATGGCTTCAAAACACTGAAGTTGGCCACAGTCCACCTAATTTCTGTAATGGCCTAAGGCAGCTTTTAATAATTGACCTAATTTTCACAGAATCAAAAGACTTTAGGTTGAAAGGGACATCAGGACATCATCTGGTCCAACCACCTGCTCAACAAGCAAATCAATCTACTTTTACTATACTAAGATAAACAAAAAATCAATTTCAAGAAAAGAGCAACTATTACCAGTTTCCTTCAGCCTACAGTTTGGCAGTGATGAGTGGTGGGGAGTCTGGATTTATAGGGGGAAACAATTAGGTAATCTTATGAGCAGGTATTATTATTATGAATTGTGTTAAAATACCTGCCTAGCTTTTAAATCTGGGAAACTGAAACAGATTGTCCACACAGCATAGACAGAATTATTAATCACTCTACTCTCGTATGGCCAAATCTACACCCATATGACTCCAGTGACACTACAGCTGGGGCTTTGGACAGTGAGTTGTTTGGTGTTGTAAGAACACAATAAAGCAGCACACTGCTTGGTGCACAAATAGGACCTTGCATTAAATTTACAGGGCTAAAAACTTAGATAGTGCTGTAATTCACTTCTACGTTGAAGGCACTTTTTGCAGAAACAGTCTGTCATTTATGGAAACATTTTTTAGGAGAGAAATTAATTTTCACCTGGAAGGATTTCAAGAGAAGCTGTTAAACTAGTAATTTTTCCATATAGAAGTTCACTAAGTAGAGAAAGAACACAAATAGAATTTAACTCCTCTATATACTTTGTTTCCTTCTGCTGCCTTCCCACATATTCAGGCTCATAATATCCCTGTGGCAACTCTGAAAGATATATAAATAGAAGAGAAATTCTAAATTAACCAGCTGCATATGTTTGTCCCCACTTTTAATTCTGCAGTCACGTTGAAAAGTGCATTCCACAGTTTGTATTTTCCCTTTTCTATTCCTGTCCCTTACCAATGCCATTCTTTCGTGCAAGTTCTTTCTGTGCACATGTTGCAGGCATTCATCACCTTGTCGTTTGGAGTGGCACTCATCTCTAAAAATGTTGCTGTCTGCAACCTCCTTTTGGGAAAGCCATAATGGGTTCCCTCTGTAAGCAGTGAGGCCCAGAAGGCAGTTTAGTGGACCAGATGCAGGTTGGAGTAGGTTGAACTGTGCTCTGAGTGCCTTTTCTTAGGTCTCCATGGCTTGTAAAAGGGATGCAGGGCAGTGTTCTCACCTGCAGAGATCTATGTGGCAGTTTCCTGTATGTGGTGATGAATATGGCTTTATTAATGTTTAACCAGGTTGCCTGGTGTCCTTAATCTGTCCACCAGATGTACATGGGTTCAGTCTCTAAAGATGTCCTCAGTGATGGAGCCATCATTCCCAGGAGGGACAGTTCATTCGTCCCACGTAGCTGCAGTCTCTGGTGGCTTTTGAAGCTCTCTGCACTACACACAAAGCTCAGCAGCAGCGTGTGACTACTGATTTCCTTTAATCAGAGAGCAATGGAATTTCTCCCAATGGAATTGCATTAGAGGTTTTCTCTCTAAGTACTGTTAGGATTGCTTTCCAACAGCACACTGAATGGTCTAAGTGGGGAAGGGAGCTTTAGCAAGCAGTCAGTCATCAATAGCATCCTGCTCTTAAGCCAAGGTAATGATGGTTAGTTTGAGTGTGCCTGCTTTTTCCCCAAGTGCGTGCCGGTCTGCTCCCTGAATGCAGGTATGTATATGTGTGCAATTGCCCTCATCATGTGCAGCCAAGCCAGGAGAACAGTATGTTTATAGAAACTGTCCTTGAGAGCGATTGCCTCTTGAAGGAGTAGAGCCCATATAAGAGGAGTGGGACTGTCTCCAGCCAGCCCTGGGAGACGATGCTGAGAGCATATTGAAAAGCTGTCTTCAGCAAAAGCTTGCCAGTTTAACAACTCTGTTCACTGTTCCTATTGCACAGTGGGCTCTTTGACGCAACAGAAAGAGCTGCTTTTTTTTTTTTTTTTTTTTTTTTTTTTTTTTTTTTTTTTTTTTTTTTTGCTTCCTCTTAAATCCGCCTGGCCAATTTAAAGCTTGTGGATATTTCTTCCCCCTCGGGGAAAGCTTATATGAGGATTTTCTTTTTTAACAGTTCGTTCCGTGAAACCATTTTTTTTTTTCCTTGATTGCTGTTAGAAAATGTTGGAGCTGAACATAAGGCTTTCATTGCAGGTCAGTGACTGAACTCTTGACCAAAGCATTTAACATTTGAGTGTCGCTTTAGTAAGCACTGTAGTTTGGGAGGAAAAAGCAAGTTAATAGGGCTCTATCGTGTGAGCCCATGTGTGCCTACTACTGGAATAGGAATCTTTTTATGTCTTCGGTGTCTGAGTTCTGTGTGGATGAATTTACAATCTTCCTTTTGTAGACAAATGTACTGAATTAATATTTTAGTGAGAATTGAGGTAATATCACAGTTGAGTCTATAGTACCTAATTCCTGAGTGTCTCTACTCCCTTAAAATATAATAAATCATACTGTGAATTTCAAACATAAAGTTCTTGTCTTTTCATTTTGCAAGGATTGTCTTTTTGAGTTTTAATCTTTTATTTCTTTTTCCTTCTTTTCTGCACACTTTACTGGGAAGCATGTTATTCACTCATGCACATGCATAAGGATAAGCACATGCTCTCTGCAGGGAAAATAGTTATTTGCTATTTTTTATTTCTTCTCTAGATTGCTATCAAGGGAACTAAGAAAGGATGTAGGCATAATGTTAATGTCTCTCTTCAAGCTGTATTTGAGGTAAGGCAATTTTTTATCTTTATCTCTGAAATTAAAATATGAAGAAGATGCAGTATTTATTTTCTTTATAGTTACTAAGATTATCCTGTTTCTATTTGGTCTTCTTGTTGATAAAATGTGTTTATACTTGTCATAAAACTGCTCTTTGTCTATGTGACACTTAAAATCCTGTATTTTATTTCAACAGTATCTACTACCTATCTTCATGTTCCTATCAGCTTGTGTTCTCTGGATCAATGAAAGACCATTCTTTGTAAATGCTTTGGTTTTGTACTCTATGCTTATCACATTGTGTGGGAGTGAGTGAATTTCTTGTCCTGGGTGGGCAGTTCTTATGCAAACTTTGTAAAACTGAGTTTCAAATTGTTTCCACTGTGAATCACTTTCCTTGTAAGAGGATGACTTTTATGGTAATGTTTAACTTGACTAGAATTGTTTTCAAACATATACAAGGTATTTTTTGTGTAATCTTTTTTAAGAGTAGTCCAAATAAAAGTTATTCATATAAAGCTGTTTACTTCCTTGTCTGCCTAATGTTGCTTAGAGGAAGCATATAGCTTTAAAAGGTTGAATCATTATTTATGAGCATCAGAATAAATGAAAGGTGTCACTGCAACATTGCCCAATGCAACTGCATTGAAAATGGATTTGTGTGGGAAACCACTGTTGGTGGGTTATGATTAGTGCATGGGGAATTAGAAAATACTACTTCTTGTTCATATTTCTTTTCAAGCAATTTAAGAGCTTGCCATTCAAGGTATGTTAATTTTTCTTTTCTGTATCAGGGTTACAGTTTTTATAATTCAAGATTTTTGGTCATACTGTAGTTTTCTCAATATTTAAATCAACCCATCTGAATATTTGGGGCACCTCTTACAAGGGGAGTCTGTATCTTTTAAGGCAGACGTGCTGTACTGCATGTCCAGAAACACTTTTGATTTAGCAAAATGTTTTAAATCTGTCTTGTTTGGCTCCTCACATCTCTGAAGCTGTTTGCTGTTTGAATTCCATCTAGTGTTAGTTCCATTCAGAAGTGTCCTTTAACAGTTTGTCGAGAGATTTTTTTTACTTGGGATGGAGTAAGGATTGATAGAGGGTAGAATTACAAAGTGACAGTAAACTATTTTTAATTTTATAAAACAAAAATATTTACTGGAAGCATTTACAATACTTTAATTAATTAATTCTAAGGTGTTTTAAAACCCATTGAGGCTTAATTTTCTTTAATCAGCATTACACCAAATCTTATTATTTTATATCATCTTATTTTTTGTAGTTATAAATTCATATCCTGTCAGAGTGCAAATACACACTTTATGTCTACAACCTATTTTCTACTGTCAAGAAAAAATCTCACTTAATCCCTGTTGTTAAAGTTATCTCAAGTTGAATGTTCCTTTAAAAAGTTCAAAATAAGAAGTATAATAAACTAATACAGTCTTTATATAACATTTATTCTGAACCTTTTTCTGAAAAAAATAGATAGGATCTCTGATCCACCATCACTGGCAGAGGGTGTATTGGGCTGCCCCCCTTCCCTTCTGATTTCTGGTTTGTGAGGTAGCCAGTCCTGCTTTTTGAAGATAATCTTATTAGAACCCCACCATGATGTGTTGACATTTCTATGGACATTACTTTGCCAGAAAACATGAATGGAGAAGGAAGATAAGTGATGTGGGTGGCTTGGTGTGTTTTTTGGGATCATTAGAGTTGATGCAATATCTTACTGGATTCCATCCCAACAGTTACTGGAAGGTATTTGTTTTTCCTGATGTTTGTGGTGTCAGCTTTCTACCTAGTCAATGTAGCAGAGCTCATGGCTTGCTGTATTTCTCCTTGCATGCCCTGAACTGGGTTCCTGTTACCTGGTTAACTGTGTGCTTGTTTCCTTACCCTTGTGACCTGGTCTGTGTCTTGCCATGGCCTCAGTAAGGCTAGTTAGCTTAAACCATGCACAAGTCAAGACAGGTTAAGAGGAAATGCACTATGAATTTTGTTTGTAATAGTTAAGATCAGCAATGCACTTAGAAACATTTATGAAAGATATAGACAAAAACATCAGGCAAAAATGCTGAATCTATTTATACCTAGCTTCTGTTTTCTTTCACCTTGACCTACTGACTTGATCCTCTTCTGACAAAATTTTCTTGTTTGCATGTAGCTTACCTTTGAGGACACATGTACTGGAAAAAAGCCTGCTCAAAGCCTCCATCAGTTACCCTGTGGTGAGAGAAAGCTCTGTCACACTGCATCTTTGGCCACACCAGCATACCTCAGGTCATTTTCTGATTCTTGAAGAAAGTCTTATTTTTTATTCTTTTGCTCTACAAAAGACAGTGCAGTGTTAATCTTTCATCCCCAAACCATTTTGTTTGTGTCTATCCAGATAAGATATCATCATTGTCCTTAATGATTTCCTTGTTAGAGACTCACAGATATCTTTATTAGTGTGTTACATCCTTATATGACTGGTTAGTCAAAACAGGAGTAAATGTCTTCACCTCCCTTTGGGACTTAATTTTCAGAAAAAAATGGTGACTTGTATTCTTTACCGATGAGTAAATTAACATATTCGATATTGTGCAGAATTCTGTCTTTCTTCTGACACAGAGACAGAAAATTGATTGTCAGAAGATAGCAGAGAGCTGTGTGTTTTTTTGGTTTTTTTAAGGTACCTCAGTTTTAGAGTAGTTACAGTTCTGGATTCTGTTTTCAGGTTCATCATCAACAGGTTTATGTGTTTTAGGCTAAACTATACTATGCCCTGTTCCATGCCAATGGGAATGTTTTTAAGAGTACATTAGCATTGAACATTGTTTAAGGATCATCTAGTTCCAATCTCCCTGCCATA
Organism: Cettia cetti; assembly: GCA_013401135.1. Taxonomy (NCBI): domain Eukaryota; kingdom Metazoa; phylum Chordata; class Aves; order Passeriformes; family Sylviidae; genus Cettia; species Cettia cetti. The sequence goes on from VZUI01046301.1 coordinate 42,511, forward strand.
GGCAAGGACACCTTCCACTAGATCAGGTTGCATTGCCTTGATAATAGAGAAATGTTACTCATTATTTGGACATGGGCATCCTCCTCCTAAAGTAACAGAACAGTGATAGAAACTCTACTGAAGTTAAATCCTCAGAACTTTTTTTCCATTTTCCTCTCCATTGTGTGTCTCACAGTGGTTTGGCAATTTACTGGCAAGAAGACATGGAACAATATGAACTCCAGCAACCTTGGAATAGTGTGTGAAAACCCCTGGGAATTGTTTCTACTGGAGATGGTTGAGACAGCAAGATGTTTCTGGCTTGATATTTCTTAAAAGATTTTTTTTTTTTAAATGACTGAGTCTATAAATAGTTGACAGTTCTTAAATTGAATAATCCCAGCTTCCTTTCCAGGATAAGAAACTGGATCAAGATTTTCAAAGCCAAAAGTATGCAGCCCAATTTATCTATTAATTATCTGTTTATAATGTTGCTCAGATTTTGAGCAATTCTCTTATTGTTCCTATTTTGTATATGGTGAAAAGACTCACACAGAATTTTGTCAGTGGGCCAGTGGCAGAACCAAAAGCTGGATTTAAATGTCCTGTGTTTAAGGTCAGAGTTTTGCCTACTAGATTATCTGTTATTGTATAGCCATGTTTAGAAATTAGAATCACTTAGTTTTCAAACCAGTTGAGTGATCTCTAACTCCACATAGTTTACTAAGTGATCATTTCTTTTGCAAGATGGCTTAATAAAGAATTACAGGCCAAAATGTTCAGACCACAGGAGTGATTGAATATACAAAGGTCTCTCAGGCACATGGACCAAGGCAGAGAGCTTCAGAGACTTTCATGTTAACCAGACCAGTACTGACAGTCACTGGTTTGTGTTGCACTCACATCTTTTTGCTGGAATGTGAATGGTGAAAGGTAAGGAGATATTATGTCACCTGTGCTGCCATTTCTGCTACCACGGTGGTAATTCAAGTACATCTGGGAGGGCAGAACATTTCAGTCTTAAAAGTAGGATTTTAGTATATTTTGTATAATTTTAAGATTTTTTTCAGCATTTTCCTCTGTGAATTGATTTCATAGAAGGTAGTTATGAAAGTGCTGGCTGTGATCATAACAGAGTTAGACAGAGCTGCATGTGCCAGGTAAACAATGGTAATCACTCAGGGAACAAAGTGGCTTCCAGTTTTGAAGGGTGCATTGGGTTTATTTTGATTTTTTAGCTTTTGTGGCCAGTCACCCAACCCCTGATAGGACAGTTAGATTTCAATGTGCCCAGACCAGAGTATGTCTGTATTTGGGTTCTTTGCATTCATGTGTACTACAACTGACATTTTCATTAATATTTAGAATGACCACATAGGTAGCAACTTCCTTCACAGAAGGAAACTTTGAGTTTCATTGATTTTGAAAGGAGAATCTTTACTTCAAATAGTCTTTCCCACGTGTGCTTTTAGTGTGGAGCCAGTATTTTAGAAAAGCATTCCTCTTCATTTAGAATAGTCTGAAAATATAGGTAACAGTTTTGAAACACCCTTTGTACAGGAAACTTTGTATTATTTTATTTGTGAGGAGGTGTAGCCTCTTGATTTCAGGGAAGAAATTTTAAATTAATTTTGGGAAAACCTGTAAAAAGCTATTAGCAAAATATACAGTGGTGTGTATTGTGAATCATGTTACCTGCACTGTTTTATTCTCATCATGCTATTAGGTAAAAAACTATCTGAAGGGAATATGTAACACATCATAATGTAACCTTTAATCCTAGCAAGTTTAAACAGAAATATTTTAGATTAATGAACTTACTGTGAAGTGGTTGCTAGCTTAGAAACTGATACAGAGATTTGTTTGGGCCACAGTGATAGAAAACATCCCACTGACCTTTCAATTTACAGGATAGTGTAAGGTGATTTTATGAGATAAAATTCAGTGGTGAAGTTTTCTGATGCTTAATTGAATCATGCATATAAACTTGTGAATTAATAAGCTATTCCAAAAATATAGCGGCTTTCTCTGAAAATTGTTCAGGAAATGAAAAGCACTTATGTAATGTTAAAGGAATGAAAGGAAAATTTCTTAGCATTAGAGAAAGGAAAATAAAGCTTCACTGTAAAATCCTTAGGAACTAACTACACTAAGAAACTAGACCTCTGCAAATGTAAGGTACATGCAAAACTGTTTCAAGAGTGCTTCTCAGAACCTCTTAAAAGTATTGTCATGTACTGGTAGCCCTAGTTTTCAGATGGGGACAAAAAATGTTTAGAATTCTGTGTACACGGATGTTTGCATTTGTCCAGTGTGGTTTAAACTTCATTTTACTTCCTTGCTATTGGATCTGCCTTTTGCTATGATAGCCAGGTAGAAGAAGCTGAAGAAGGTTGTTGTTAACATACCTTGTTTGCCAGCAATTCCAGGGAGTGGCAGGAGAGACAGAACTACATGGGGCACCTGGATGTGCTATGTATCCCAGCTGCAGGAGTATGTGGGAAGCAGAGCACTTCAATTTCACCAAAGCACTTCTTATACCGCAGTGCTTGCTCTTCCTGGTTAGCACAGGTGGGCAAGTGAGCCACATCCAAGGAAAACGTAAGCTTTTTATAAGAGATATTACAGACGTATGTGACAGAGTTTTTCCAGTAAATTCAGGGCTATAATTTTCTTACTTTCTTTGCAGTTCATCTGCTTGAGTTGGTGAAAACAGGCTCATCTGGTGGTAAAGCATTTTGGTTTTTGTCGGGTACTTGTCCATTTCTCAGACTCTGATTAGCATCTTTTGCGTTGTTAACTACTACTAAGTCAAAGCTTCAGAGCCCAGGTTAAAAAAAAACATGTCTGGTAACTACTTAGTAATCTTATAAACCTATTAAACATCAAGAGCAAAAGTAACACAAAGGTGTAGATTAGAGTTATGAATTAGAATTTGAAAAAAATCTCAGTTTTACCTCTTTCCTAGGAGAAAAGAGCCTGTAAAATGCATTTGAAAAGGCTTTGTATCTCTGTTGGAACCCTCTGGCATTTTACTAAAGTTATCTTCATTTGTTTTCTAACCTCTATCACTGATATAAAGGATTTTTCACTTGTTTAATACTACAGTATGTTTTCACTTTCATGCAACTCCAGCATGCCCTTTATGTGGGTCACATATTCCTCGTCCTCCTCCGTATTGGTCTAGGATTTCCAATTATTTCCATATTCATGCAGCTCAGTCACTACACAGCCAATTGAAACTGGCAGGCTGCTCGATGTCTTTTCCACTCCAGGAGTAATTTGATCAGGGAGTGACTGCATTATTTTTTCAGAGAGCTGAACTGTGCATGCCAGGTGATCTGCAGCAGAGAACACCATCATTATTAAAAGGCTTAGACATTCTGTGCCATTTGTGCTTCTGCGACTCGTAGTGCAGCTAACGGTACCGTCCTGATGTTTTTTTCTCATATGCATGATTCAAATATAATCAGTTAAAGGCGGTAGAAAAGAGGATGGATGAATCAGGGGACTGTATTTATGCTGTATGAGATTGAGTTTCAAAGATGTTGGGTCCTGCGAGATCCTTCATCGCTGCTGTATTTATTTTACAGAAATACTGGTACTCACAGAGCAGATTAAGTTTATTTCTTTAGTTTCCCTCTGAAGTTCCATCCTAGAGTTAAAAAATCTTACATGGAATTTTGACATTGGTACATTCCCACATAAATATTTCAACTTGCATAAAGCGGCAAAGGAGAGATTTGGCTGTGAGGGAAAAGTCATCAGGAAGTCCTTGCACTCATTATGATCTTCATCTGAGCTGATTAATGTGCTCAGACAACCAGAGGGAATAGGTAAGCCTTAGATCCATAAGAATTTCCTTCCACTGGGAAGAGCTAAATGCTCTTCCTTGCTATCAAAGGGAGTCCAAGGGAAGGGTAAGCTCTTTTCCAGAGTTACCAAGGAAAGAGAGAAGGTGTGGGTGATGCAGATCACAGAGTTCTGGTGTCATAAATAGCTGTGTTGTGTCAATTTCTTGCTGCTGGGGACTATTATTTAGATGGACATCAGGTACAGGTGACAACTGTATTTTTCTTTGGAGTCCCTGGGCTGGGTTACAAGCTTATGGGTGTGATTTCATGCTGGAAGAATGGCACAGATAAGGTGAGCCTTAGGAGTGCCACTGCAAAACTGTCCTGAGGTTCCCTTCCAACCTGGTATTCTATGATTATATGATTGCTCATTAAGACTTTTCTGCTGCTTCCTTTAGGAGTTGTGTTTTCACTTTTATATTGTCTTTCAAAAAAATTGAAATTGAAAAGAAATCTATGGATTCAAATAATTAGAGTCAAATTGTGTCCACAGCTCCTCTCAGCTGAGTACACACCATCATTAAGGTGATTGGTGATAAAATCATTTGACTCTTAGAGAAGTCTGTCCTACTGAAACTTGAATCTTTACAGTGGCATGTTAAAAGCTTTTTTGTAGGTCTAGACTTTTTAGTTTCTTGCCGTGAGCATCTCCAGTCTGAGCACATTTTCCCCCTCCTATTTGAAGTAACTCAACATTTTCCAATTAATATCTTTGATAATGTACCCATGGAGAGGGAAAAATCCCCACCTTCTAGGGGTGATATTATGATCTAGAGGTGAATTCTGATATTTCACCTTGAGATTTTTGGAGAAGTGGTATTCAGCATATGAATAATGATGTTAACTCTTACACTGCTAGGGTTGAATCTGGATTGTCCAGTTCTAGATGCATTTCAGTTCAACATCTTGTTAAGCTTCCTTGACTGAGTTTGCATGAAAGTCAGTGAAGAGAAGCCACAGCAAGTGATTTCATCTTAAGTACATATCCACTTCTGTTTATTTTCATCATCTTACCTAAATGCATAATACAGTGGGCATCATCATTATTGTCTTTGCTACAGCTGGAAATATCAAGAAGAAGACAGGGAAATGACTTGCACGGGATCATTTTACCTTCAGGAAGGAGACTTGGCTTGTGTATGCTGCTGTTCAGTCCTATAACATAGTGACATATATATCTGTCATCTAGGAATTGGTCAGGACTATCTTCCAGACCAGTTTCTGGATTCTTTTGCCTTTGGAAAGATATTGGAACCTGCACATGGTGACCTAGAAAGTACAGTAGTGTTTGGAAGGTTCTGATGTGCTGCATGCTAGTCACCTCAATGCACTGAGAGCTTTTGCTCTTCTTTACAGCATCCTTTTGTTTTCACTTCCACGGGCTTTCTTCAAGAGAGGACTTATTTCCCTATGTGAAAGCTGCAGTGTACTTTTGCATGCTGAATGATACAACTTCTGAGCTCTTGCTCCTCAGCTTATAGTACACACTTTCTAGTAAACTTTTGGTCTTTCTCATCATGTATGGTCAGTAGTAGTTCAAGGCAAACATTTCAGATCTCTTAGGACTGAAACAACAAAGCATTGAAATGTGTTTTTGATATGAGGTGAGTAAAGCAGGCAAGAACTATTCACAACCCTTTACCGACACTTTTTATATTGCACAGGGAAATTTTCATTCAGCTGTGCCTATTTTCTGGCTAAATATTTTTTCCTTGGATATTACATCTTTTTCTTAATTTTGATCTCTTTTTAATTTTTTATCATCTTTCATCTTGCTGGTGATCCAGATTAAAATGAAGAATTCATTTGCATTACTCAAGATTTTGTCAAGGTAGAGAAGAAGAATTTTTAAATTGCTTTGTTGTTTTTCAGATCAGAAAGCAACTATGACATGAAAACTTATCAGAAGAAAAAATTTGTTGCAATTCACAGAGTCAAAAAAACAGCTGATGTCTCTGTGTTGTGATACCTATGTCAAAATTAAGGCCTGGGTCTGCATTTGATTCCACATAAGATGCAGCTAGAATTGAATTTTTGACAGTCTCCCAAGCTAAAACTGACATGGAACTGCCTTTGTTTTCACAAGTTCCCAAAATAGCTGTTTTAAATTAATCCAGAGAAGGCTGAGGTGATACAGGAGGTAACAGAAAAGAAAAGCTTCTCTCTTGCCCAGTGTATTATTCATCAAGCCTAGCATACCAAACTGGGCTGCAATATCACCACTCTGATATATTGACACTATTGTCAGTACTGTACTTTGTGTTCTCTTCTATTGAATAAACCTATTTAATGCCCAGAAATTCAATTTATACTGAAATCTGGTAGGTCCCATTAATTGAATTTTGACTCCTGCAGAGACAAGACAGCAATTGTATGTTGTGATTATATTTCTGCCTTTTTAGTGCTTCATACTTTGTGTTCTCATACCTGTCTCCAGAACACAGTCTCTTATGCTGAATATCTGCTTTGGTCCAAGTTTTCAACAAGTGGAGAGCCTCCCTCTTAGGCTGGCCTAAATCATGATGTACTTACCACAATAACTTTCATCTTTCCTCAGGAATTTCAGTATGTGCAATCCTGGCACCCTGTACTTGATGTCTCTTTCCAGGGTTCATTTGATTTCTTCTATTTTTTCCTCTGCCTTGATGTCTGATTTAGTTTGATCCAGTTTACATAACTGTATTGTGATGCTAACTGCATTATCTCTGAGTAGTCCAAGACATGCACACTGACATTTGATTTTCAGTGGAATAGTAACTGGGGAAGAGGTCTGGTTTTTCTTCACAAATATACTCAGATGCCATATATATTGTCAGACATTATTTGTGCAACGATAGGCTGAAAAGCTTCTGAAAGATGGAAAATAATAATCAATTCCTATGAAGTGATGTTGGGGTGCTTGGCAAGCAGTGCAGGTATGTGCCATGGATCTGAACTTCCACATGGTGGAAGGAAACACAGTGATACTGACAGAGATTAAAGAATTAACACTGATAACCTATAAACAACAGGCAAGTTCCTCTTTAGTTTCTGCAGAGGAATCTGGCTTCAAGCTTTTTAAGGATGTTTACTGTTCTCTGTCCTAGGAGCTCCATTTGAGTCCATTGTGCTGAGCTGAGGTGTGCTTTTGGTCAGAGAGTAGGCACAAATTTATGCCAGAAATTTTCTCAGAAAATGATTATCCCATATGGCTTGTGGGAGATATCTAGGCTATGTTTTGACCTTTTATTTCAGGCTCTGTTGCTGCTCACCATGGCAATGGGAACATAAATGGGGCAATGCTGGTTGTAAATAAGCACTGATACCTTTGATTCAGCTGCATCACGGGACAGGTGACTAGGAGTGTCTGAAGTGCAGAGCTATGGGAGGGAGGCAAAAAGCCAGATAGCAACACCTGCCTAGAGAGAAGGACTAAGCTTTCTAGGATGAAGATATGTGGGGATGTGTCTTTTCTGACACTTTTTTTTCCCTGCCCTGGTTTATTAAGTTTCAGTAAACAAATAAAATAAGTTCTCTTTTTGATGTAGCTTGGCTGAGTCACTACATTTTGTAACAGTCAGAGGTGCCCAGAAAGTTTGTTTTAGCTGGATTCAGGCCCATTGGACTTGCTCAGATAAATACACTTGGTGGAAAGAGGAGTGTTAAGAGCTTTCTAACCCAGCCTACCTTTGGGAAGAACAAAAGCTGGTAGAGGCTGCACAGGGAAAAAGAGAGCAAATTAAGTGTCCCTGTGCACTCATCACTCCTTCCTAAAAAGAGGTGTGGTTCTTGTCCAGGCCCTGCTGAGCTCTCTAAGGCTTTCCTGACGTTCTCTGTAGATATGTATGTCTTGAACATGTGGGGAGTTTTGTTGTTTTGTTGGGCTTTTTTTTCCCAAACACATTTCAGAATCCAGGCCAGCTGCTACAGCTGCTTCCCTTCAGTAAAACCGCTTCAAACCATGTTGAGGTTTTGTGGCTCTTTGTAGCTGCAAACTTACTCACAGCCAATTTCCTCACATTACAAGGTTATTTTAGCAACATAGTAATTCTAAGTGGTTCCACAAATGCCCTCATCTTTTGTCTCCATTTGTTAACTCCTCACTTCTTTCTTCCAAACATGCTTTTCCATCCCTTCAGCAAAGCAAATTGAGTCTGTCCTCCAACAAGGGTATATCAATGCTGATGGAGGAGACTGGAAGAATGCTTGAGGGAAGCACAATCCACAATTTAACCCAGTCCTTTCTGATTCCTAGGATGAAGGTTTCAGGTTTAAGCAGAGTGTGTTCTCACAACCATATGCCTTCTTTGCATGCATGTGGTCTGAGCATTAAGCATCAGCAATCAGAGCCTGCAAACAGCCTGATGCATTAGGAAATCTAGACTGTGCTGCTTGTTCATTTTGAGTATAAATGTAGTCTTGGCAAGTGATCTCCTGTCTTGCATACACAAAGTTTGTAAGTTGATTGCTGAGCTTAAAGGGCCTAGGCTGGGTAAAGAATTTTAAGGTTTGTGTTTCTGTTCTTTAGTGATTCTGTGCACATGACATGAAAGTGCAAAGCACCCCTGAAGCGCCTTTCAGATATTCATTCACAGTGTATGTGCTAAGCTAATCAGAGGGATTTGACATTTTGTTATTGAATAGATGAACTAAGGACTAAAAAAATTATTACTGTAATTTTCAATGAAGTCAGGGCATGGACTGGTCTAAGTAATGGTTCTGGTCAGATGGTCTACTTGCAATGTTCATTAATGGCAGTTACTACTACTGTAATTATATTCTGGGCTGACAAAATGCTTTATACAGAATCAGTACCAATTGACATTCAGCAGATAATACTGTTCTACGCCTTGAAAAGGAAATCCTCTTTTTTTTTTTCCTTTTAAATGAAATTAAAACTTCCAGAGTAAATCATTATACCTTGCTAATAATTTAGTTTTTTCATTTAGGTGATACATAGATACTCTTTCCATTTTTTTTTTTTCTTCCAAGTAATTTGGGAAATAAACCCAAAGGGTCCTGGTCCCCTATCACAATGGCATTCCAGAATAAAAGGGAAAATTTTTGAGAACATTCTCTCTCATAGGGGAAAATAGCAAAAGTTACTAAATGTATCCAACTATAAGGCTCTAAAAATAATTTTCATGCTGTGTCTGCACCTTTGAAATCTACCAAGGATGTGAAAAATCAGATGTGTGAAAAGGTTTGCTTTTCATCACTACAGCTGATTTGCTTTCAGTAAGAAATTACAATTTGTAAATTCTTTCTCATTTGATTTCTTGGTAGTTACTAAAGTCAACTGTTTGACTTCCTCCTGTTATCTGACAAGTATTAATAAACTGTAGTGTCAGTGTTCCTGATGATATGTTCCTTTGAATACAGAGTATTTTGTCTATGGCACAAGTAAGTGTGTCTTCACAGTTTTCAGTTACAGTTGAACTAGTATTACACCTTACAAATGTTCCTTTTCTAGTATCATGTCATCATTGCCTTAATTCCTTGTGGAACTTCCCTTTTTTCAAGGGGAAAAAAAATGACCATCCCAGTAATGTCCTTTTTGTGAGATTTTTTGGTTTTGGTTACATGTTTCTGTATCTCTCTAATGAAATGCAAAGCTGAGCTGTACTTTCATAGTGAACCATCTCCTTTTAGCATCTCCTTTCAAGTAGTCTCTGCACTGTTTTAGTTGTGTGAGAAACCTTATCTAGATACCTCATTGCTACCCTGGTGAAATAAGCAGTGTGTCCTTTAGAAAACCTTCTCAGTATTCCCAGGAATGGTTGCAGTGTTTCCAGCTGAGATTGATCAAGTGTATATTACACCAGGAAAAGGCCATGCTAGGGTGTTCAAAATCATGCACTTCTGGTGTAGAAAGTACTTAAACTGTACAACTGGGCTGGCTTCTGCAGGTGTGGTGGAAGCATTTTCTCATCATTTTGTGATTTTTTTCTGGTCAGCTTTGCAGACTGAAGTGGATCACGCCTGAAAGCTGGCCGGTCTAATGAGTATAGCCTGCATCTTGTAGTGTTGTGCTGAAATGTGAGTTTGAGCTGAGGGATGGCTGTGTTTTGCCAGTGCTTTGGAGCATGAGTGGTTGAATTTTATATCTTTGCAGGCCATAAAATGTGCTGCTAACAAATGTTCTCTTGCCTGATCCTCTAGTGCAATGTGTATTCAGAAAAAGACTCTTACATTGAGCTACTCTGGAAAATGAGGCTGCCTAAAAGAAAGTCTTCCACAATTACAGCTGGTTGTCTTTAGTTTTGCACCCTTTGGCTGGACACCAGGGACCCATAACTAGAGGGACTTCCATGTGCAGTTCAGCATCTGAGGAAGCCACTTCTCAGCTGCTCCTCTTGTCTCTCTTCAGGCTGGGAATCCTTTTTTGCCTGTGGTAATGGATATAGGAGGCCCATCCTATAAATGCAGCCTGGGGGTTTTGTGTGTAGCTGCACTACTTAAACTGCAGTTTTCTGCTCATAAAGGAGAATGTGCTTGGAGGGGGTAAATTTCATGGGGCATCTCTTCTGGAAGGCTAGAAGGAGTGTGTAGCGCCTCCATCCAGCAAATGGTGCACACATCAAAATAGTCATCCTGAGGGTGTGCCCTTCTTAAAAGAAGGAAGTGCAAAATGATGCTGGGAGATCACGGCACATTTGCTCCTCAAATTCCTCCTAATGCTTCTGTGTGACAGACTCATGTGAAATTCCAGATCTGCCAACAAATGAGGAATCTCACTGTGTAGGTCCAATATGTGCACAGTATTTAGTTTTAGACTCCTGATTTTAAAGGCCAGATGAGATTACAGAGTTCTAATTTCAAGGTATTTACCATTTCCTTACTCCTTTTCCTTTGGGCTGGAGTCAGACTTTGTAACATATTAATGTTTCCAGCATTAATCTGTCATTTCAGTAGATCAACCAGATTGGTTCTGCCAGGGCCTCTGAAGTGGCCTGCACATCTGTTAGGGAAAAAGAAGCTATGGGCCACCATCTGGTATTTGATGCCTTGCTGTCATAACAGATTCATTGAGGGCCCAACTGGACCTGACTCCCACTGTGCAAAGTATTGAACACCATTGTTCTGGAAAGGTTTGCTGTGGGGAGATAGAAAATGGGTAGGAAAAAAACCTAGAGAGTATTCAAGGAGTGATAGGAAGTTGTGTAGCTTTCATCTGGCGTAAACCCCACTGACTGGGAGCCTGGACATTCTGAAGGGAATGCAGCAAGGCCCCATGAAGAGCAGTTGGCTCTAACATTGCTGATAATGATGGCAATATTTGCCTCTGGAAGTTGGGATTAAATTGCTTTATTTCTTTAACCATCTGTTTGAAATAGCTTCTTACCATCTTTCATCCACAAATTACTTTTATATTGACATGCCACATTTTGCTGTTCTAAGAGCTTCTCAAAGGTTTGCTATTTTTAGACTTGTAATAATGGATGTGTGCATGACTCCTCAGCTGGCAACCAGCTTGTTAACTCAGACTGGTGCCTGGTTCTTGCATCTTTTTATATTTTGAGTCAACTGTACCTTTTGAGGTAGAATATCTGAAATGGAGCAGAAGTACGTGTACCAAAGGGGAGGCTAAGAACATCTGATTTTCATTATATTCTTTACCTTTTGTGCTGAGTGCTTCTTGGGTGTGTTGGACTTGCTGGAGATACACTGAACTATTGCTCTGTACAGGTTGGCTGATGTCTTGTAATCCTGTAAAAGTAACTGAAGTTAGAAATAAAATGAATAAACAGAAGAACACTGGATTAGCCTTACAGGGGGAATGTCAGTATGTAAAAGCTATGAGGAGGGTTTCCACTCCCACTTAGTTATGGTTTTCTGCAGTAATGAACACACAGTAATTATGTAAAATAAGTTAATTGGCATTGTGTGATGATGGCTCTTCAGTGAAATAATCATGTGGACCAGGTGGTCTGGGAGAGCAATTGCCCCAGCCACCCAAAGACAGCAGACAGACCAGGTGGTTAAGTTAGCCAGGTAGATTCCCTGGGGTCCCATCAGGAATGTGGGTAGATGGAGTCCAGGAGACAATTCAGGAGGTAACTGCAGGAGCCTGCCCTTAGGTAATGTAATAAATGAGATCTCTCAACATGCAATGTCTCTCACAGTAAACAAGGCAGAGTTCTGCCTATGACTGTCTGTAAATAATCATGTTCTTTGAACTTTCCAGTTATTTACATATAATAAACTTTTCTTTGTCCTTTTTGACTGTAGCTTAATAGAATCAGATGAAGTACTGATCAAGAAGAGTAGCTACTGAAATTGGTTGTCCTCTTTCCAAAGTAGCTAAAAGCAGTACCTAAACATGCAGTAACATGTGGCTTCTCTGACAAGGAGATGGAAAAATACCGATTTTGAAGCAATGGAAGTCAAAATCATGGTAAAAATCCAGAGTAATGAAGGAAAGTAACATTTCCCAAACAGAAGAATTGTTTCTTGTGCATATCTGGTACAAAATACAAATGCTTATGTTTAGGGAATAAATTGATCATCAAAGTCACAAACTTATCCTTAGGGAATAGATTGATCATCAAAATCACAAACATTAATAATAATATTTCTTTGCTACCCAAGATCTTTTTTTCACCTTCCAAAGCACTTGGTATCCTCTACAAGATGCAATGTAAATCATTACATAGATGGCTGATATAATCTGCTCTATCAGGCAGTTTTCTTATCTATATTTTCCTTTAAGAACTAAGGGATTTCCCCAGCTTCTTCAGTTTCACTGAGTTTTTGTCATGCTTTCAATGCAAAGTTGGTTGTCAAGGGTACATGCCACAGGAGAGAATTAAATCACTCCAATTCCCTGTGCATGCACTAACCTAGTCCTTAAAAATTCTCCCTCTATGTGAGTTTTGTTTAAACCAGGTATGACTTGCTTTTTATCATGTGGTCCACATCCACATGCTGACACCATTTGCTTATATTTCATTCTTTCCTGTAGGAACTTTCAGCTGCTGTTTTTCAACTAACATGTTCCACCAACAGTCACTTTCCTTCCTCTTTTAGACAAAAGGCTGTTAAATTCTCTTGATGTTTGTCCTTAAGATGCCAGTCCTGGAAAATTCTGCCTGTTATTTTGACTGCAGTTGGAAAAAGAAGATGCTTTTACATCCATGGGAGAATTTTCTTTTAGGATTTTTCTTTTAGGGACTGATGAACTATTTGTAGTGAGACATTTCACTGCTGTTTCTAACAGCCCTGGTTGAACCCTTGTTCCATGATAATAGAACAACACAAGGAAAGAAAATAATGAAGATGTCAGGAGTTAAACTGAGTTAAGCTGCCACGAGTTGGTGCTGAAAATGGTATGATTTTAATATTCCACAGAGAATTGGATTAAAAGGAGGGAAAGGGAGAAAACTGTAAAGGCACAGCAGCAATTTATTCTTTTTGTTTCATTAGCTTACATAGCTGTGCCAGCACACATCCTAGCCAATCTTTGTTAAATAAAAATAATGTTGTCATTTGCAGACAGGTTTCCATGTGGAGAGAAACAAAGACTCAGTAGCATAAAGCTTCATCTCATAAGGAAATTTCTTTTCTTCAAGTATTCTGGTAGGCTATGAGATTACACTTTTTTCCCTATTCCTGTTTTTAGAAAAATGTTGCATCTAAGCAACAAGGATAAGCAGAAAACTGTTTTCTTTTAAAAAAACCCCAAATTATCCTTTAAAAAAATTCTTTGCATCAACTTTGATACAAAGTTACATCAAACCAAGTCATATTTTGTGGTACAATGAGGAAAAATGCTAGAGTAAGATCATATTGTGTACATTATTTCATAACTTCACATGAAATAGTTTTGCTTCTGATTGAAGCCTGAAGTTCTTTCAAAGGATAGGCTCTTTGGAACTTTTCAGGAAATGCTGAGCTGACTGCAGGGTGTACTTCTCCTGTTTAACAAAAGGGGGAAAAAGGATAGCTTTTGCTGGTAATGGAAACTGGCTTTACTTACGTCGTCAATCAGCTCTGTGTTAGGGACCCAGGACGTCTCTTGTGTGAACTGTTAACGTTTAATGTGTTTCTAGCTGAATGACTATGTTTAAGAGCTATTGATAATATGCAATAACTGCGGTTAAAATTTCCTTAATAAACTACAGTTTTAATCTCAGATACCAATAGAGTCAATGAGGGAAACCCAGATACCAACTGAGTCAATAGGACCAATGAGAAATTACGTTTATGGCTGTAATTTGGTATATCAGAGAGCTGTAAAATAGAATATCAGACTTCTGGTTTGAATTGAGGTATCTTATAAAGAAATTGAAAGATAGATTCCATTTTCAATGTGATTTGAGATCAAAGAGAGGAAATCTTAACTAAAGTAACTGTGAGCAGATCTCATTAACACTTGAAAATGTGGCTTGGTTTACCTAACTGAAGGATATAGAAATGTGATGACATTTTTCCTAATATTAAAAGGATATTTTTTTCTTATAGCCATTTGACCAAAAGCAGTTTTCTGTGGCCCTGTATGCATTTTGACACTTTCAAAGATACAAAAACTGACAGGAGGTGGAGCACTGTGATTTGTTAAGCTAAAACCAAGTAGGCATTTTCAGCCTACTGAAATACTTTATTTAAAAATAAATCTATATAAATGATAAGATATCATACAATGATAAACATCTTCATTCTGTTGAAATCAATTGACCTGAATGAAAGCTTGTAGATAGCTGTGTTTTGCCAGATAGTTCTTTAATTTTTGGTTGTCCTTGGATTTGGGGTTTATTTCATTTCTTTTTGGAAGAAGAATTTCATGGTCAAGTGGAAAGAAGAGTGTATAATATTAAATATAAAAAAGCCTTTCTTTCTTTTCATCTCTGCCTAGACCTTTTCTGCAGAGGCTTTGCTGTGATTTATCTTTTCAAGTTCCCATAGTAAAGAATTAGTTGGATTAATGCTGAAGTCAGTGAGATTTAAGTATTATGTGAGCCCCAAATAAAAAAATGAAAAAGATATTTGGAAATGTTTTCTAGAAAGAGAAAAACTGTTTTACTGAAAAAACTGAAAGAACTTGGGCTTTTCAAAGAATTGCTAGGAGATTGTTTCCTGGTGTATCAAGGAAATGCTGGGTCTTTGACCAAAACCACGTATCAAAACAGTGGTGATGAACTAAAGGAGACCTTGTGCATGTTGTTTCCGAGTAAGCACTAACCTGGAGCAGGAAGGAAATGGGGGCTGATTCAGGGGCCTGGCCTCTTCCTGTCGATCAGTACAGACCAGACTGACAGGGAAATGCAGATCAGTGGAGCTTGGGGGTTGGTACGTGAGCTGTGAGAGCTGTTAATGCATGCATTTGTGTTCTGTGCACTACCTGGGTAGCTTCTCTAATACTGAACCAGGTTGCAGTTGTTTTCTGGCTTCCTGATTATTAGTTTGTAGCCTGAAACTTGATTTTCTCCCGTAATGTAAACCACAGATGAAAAATAATCTTGGTCAGCAAAATTAGTCCCTATCCTACTAATTCTTGCTCAGCCTAGATAACCTACCTAATCCTTAACACATTGACTATCAAAATGTTATTTTCTGTTGTCTCCTTTGCTCTTAATTATTTTATTTAAAGCTGTGTATTGATACCACACTACCCAGAAAATTTCATTTCATGTACAAGGAGCTCAAAATTTAGGACTCTGCATTATGATAAGAATATAACATTAGACTTTGTGGGAGCCAGATGTCTCTTCTCAGTTCCCACATGCTGGACTCAGGAGGGAGGAAACCTCTTCCCCTGCCAACTCTGCTGTAGTTAATGAAGTTCAAGTCCACATCTATCTTTGTACAGAGCATTCTATCTGTACAAGGGATTTCTGGCAAGGAGAGGAAGACATAATCTCCAGGTCAGGCTGGACTGTTCAAACATCTTAAAACTCTACTGCTACCTTACAGGGACCTTGATAGGATAGATACCTCCAGTCACTGGTACTGTACTTTATCACCTCACAGACTTTCTCAGATCAGGGGGCTTTCACTGCACTGCACTCTGCACTTGCAGCTGAAGGGCTGGACTGGAAGCTAAACATATGAAAGGTTCTATAGCCTTGACTAAAGAAGTCCTAGTTAAATACTGGAAGAGAGACAAACTGCTTTGCATCCTGCAGCTCAGCCTAGCTAGGCTTTCCTGTTTCTGAACACAACTTATCCATGCATGTTTGTGCATTTTTATCAATGGATAAATGATGCACTTGCTTAATTAATAGGTGCTAAACCTTCCCTGATTCATGACTTACATCTCAGGTGTGCATACACTGGGCTTCAGATTTCATTGAAAGTCTGGCTGTGGTATGTGCATCTGGCAGAATCCTTCGGGTTCCTCACATAAAGTGACATTAATATGAACTTTGTATAAGAAAATGTTTTAAGTATACAGTCATGAAGAGATGTGTCTAAACCAACAAGCATTCACAAAGTGTCCCCACATAGATGTAGAGCTCTTAAATTTTACAGGTCTTGCTGCTGCTGACCTGAGTTACTTCCATAAAGCTGTGGTCACCTTCATTCTTAAAAGGAATGACTGTTCATTCCTCTGGTGGCAGTCAGTTTTCTTTTGCTTGTGTAAATCACTGAGGGTGCATGTGTAAATACTTCAAAGTGAAATAACAGCATTTTTTCCCAAGTTGAGAATTAAATGGATAAGCAAAATTCATCCCATGATTTGTTGTAATCAGGAAATACTAAAGGATTTTGTGTTTTATCCTTATTACTCTGATTCTGAGATACTTCAGAAGCTGGTATAGATTGGTGTTAGGCTAAAGGTGAGTTGGTCTCTTTGGAAGCTCTCTACATGCAGAGAAATTGTTGAATTAGATCTTAAAATGAAGTAAATTAGAGTAGCATTATTCATCTGTTCTCTGGCTGCAGCGTGTCCTTGTTTTGTTAGGTAATTTCCTACAAAAAAACCTCTTCTCAGCATGCTACTATATTAGATGTATTAGATGTTGTATAAGGCTCTTGCAGCATGATGTGATTGGAGAAAAAAAGCTCCTCTTTTACACATCTACAAAACAGAGATGATACTCACCTAAATGGAATTAAAGTGACAGTTATGTTCAGAAGATGCTGATCTTCCAGCTAAGTTGGGCATCTCAGCTGTCCAGCCCTACCATCAGTTTTTAGTTCTGGAAACTATGATGGTTTGCTAATTTGCTCTTAAAAGATCAGGCTGAATTCGAGCTCAACCCAAAAGTGTATTTTTCGTCTCCATTTTGGCAAAGTTCAAAACATTTTTGGAGCAACTGAATTCCTAAAACTCCAGGCCAGAGACTGGTAATGAGAAGTGGACCTTTAGAGAAAAGCCTTGTTATTTCTTACAGTAGCATGAAGATGGTCTTTGTGAGTCACAGCATCTCTGCAGCAGCAATGCATGCTTGTCATCTCTTCTCTGAATTTTCTCTTTGGAGTCTGACAAGGCATGGATCTGTCATGTCCTTATTGGAGGAGGGACAGAGTGGCGGAAACTTGCAGGAAAATCCTGTGAAGGCTTTTGGAAGTGCCCTATAGTACCTACCCCAAGCTAATAGCTGCACTGAGGATATGCAGGTTGCACATCTATAGCAGAGAAAGGTGGTGTGTTTTGGTTGTAAAGCGGAAATCTGACTGCCTCATACAAAAAATAGCATTCCTGATAAAGACCCTTGCAATGGCTGGTTATTGATCTCTAGAAAACTGCCAAGTCTTACATAAATAACATTGTTCTGGGGCAGAGAAAGCAGTTTTAGGAGTGTAGTTCCAGCAACTTGAAGTAATGTGGTTTTTGTCAGAAAAAACAATGTTATTGGTGTGTGGAGATAATATTTAGGTGTTACACTGGTTCTTTTCAGATGTAGTTAGAACTTAATTACTGTTTAACCTCTGAGTTTTTTTGGGTTTTTTTTTTTTTTTGGTTTTTTTTTTTACTTTAAAACTACTTTGATTAACAGTGGAGAAAGGAAAGCAATTGTGCTTTCAGTCTTGTGTATACACATTGTGTATACACATTGATAAACCCCCCCCCACATGCAGAATAGGTATGCACTGGTAGGACAAAGGTACCTCAATACTCCTTCTGAGTGCTTTACTTAAAGCAGAAATAATGATGCTCTACAAGAAATAATTATTTCTGGATGTCTACTGTAACAGTAATAATCGCTGCTATAAAATTTGAAACAACTCTAGCATGTTTACTGCATATGATAGCAGAAGGCTTTCAGAATAATCTCGATTTCTGTTCTGGACTGTCTTTGGGAAAGTTGCTTTCATGAGCAATGAGACCACATGTAAATAGATGGTCTAACACAAGTACACATGGACTTCAGAATTCAGCTAAAGTGGCATGGCAGATAAAGTTACTGCTTTACCCTGATGAGAGGAGCCCAATTATATTAGCAGAAATGGCTTCAGATACTAACAAAGGCAAAAGTTAGGACTTCTGCACTGGTTTTGTAGCTTCCAGAGTGGAAAGTCTATAGCAGCAGAAGTCTATCTGGAATGTAAGCTGCTTCTTGAATGAAGCACCTACTTCTCAGTTCCCTTACACCAGGAAAATAGCGTATTTCCAGCACTGTTAAAGTTTTGAGGGTTCCTTCTTTTGAAGTCAGCTTCTAACAGTTGTTGTAACCTATTTGCAAGATGATCAGACTATAACTGTTATTTACAGGGGGGAACAATGTAATTGTCCTTCTGTGGGCAGGGTTAGATATTGAGAATTTCCAAGAGAATGTGTGACAGTGTAAGATTTTCTGTTGAAGATGACTCTGGAATCAAAGATTAGGAAATGAAGAATTTTACAGTAAGTTGTCTACTGTCTTCAACTGTAAGCATTTAGCATTTTCATTCTGGATACTATTTCTTACTCATGCTTTATTTGGATCGAAGACTGGAAATCAGACATTAAGACTTTGAGTGGGTTGTTTGCGATGTGTGAGTGTCAACCCAAGAGGGAGCAGTGGAATTTTTAACGGAAGCCATTACAAGAGGGTTAAGAAGGTGCACCCAGTCAGTTTATCAGACAGGCTTTTTTCTTTATCCAGCCTTTTTTTGTTTTATTCAGCCCTGGACAGATGAACTGGGCTAAGAAGTAGTTGAGAAATCATGATGTGGCCGTAAGGAAAAATATAACTAATTTTTGCATAAAGTGTGTAAATTGTTATGTGAGAGTAAATTTTCATCCCTGTGACATATTCTATTCTGCTGAGTGTCTTGGATTTCTGTTGAGAAGCCAAGGGGAAAAAATCTTGTTCCTAACATTTAAAGCAGACTAATTTGTCTTCAGTGCTATGCACAGTCCTTGTAATTAAGAAGTTCAAGGCAAATTACAAGTGGCTGCAGAATGTCTTTCTCTATTTTTGTAAGGCACTTAAAGTCTAGATGGAACATCTGTTTCCTCCTCCCCACAGCTCATTTCAGAGATTATTATGATTCTAGTGAAATCTCACAGTGACATGTGCTGCTATTCAATGAAGATGTTTCAAACACCTACACATAACCTAATTGCAGCTTCTGCCACTTACTGCCTCTACTGGAAAAAAAAAAAAAAAAAAGAAAATAATAGGAATTTCAAAGTCTTGTGAGCTAAAATGGGAGTTGCCAGTCTGAGTTACACCTACAATAAGAAGTTGTGGCAGAAAATACTTAAAAACATGGAATCATCTGGCATTGCTCATGTCACGTATGCTGAGAGATCATTGCCTCTGCAAATATGGCTGAGCTTTTGCCATTCATTTCTGTCCTCAGCATAAGGACTGCAGAAATTGTGGAGCTCAGAGGGAGATGTATACACAGAGATACTTTGGTTTGAGTTCCTTTCTCCTGCACAGATTCTCAGTTTTCAAGAGGCCAAAGTTTAGACTTGAAATAGATTGTCATTTTTGTGCAGAGATGAATTTCCTGTATCTCTACAATCCAATAAAAATTCAGATGTTGTTGAGAAACAGTGATGGTGCATGCCATCTGAAATTTCAAACCAACCAACTTCCTGTTTTTTGCCTCTCCCTGTTATTGGGTGCAGTGCCTTCCTCTGTGCAGAAATGTTTAGAGTGGTTAGTGATGACAGAATCTGTTCATGTGCTTAGAGCATTTTTGGGCCCAGGATCCTTGAAAACAAGTGAAAAGCACCTCTGTGAGCTGGGCTGACCTCTGGCTGGGCTAACAGGTTGAACTGAGGTTGAAGATGTTTTTGCAAGTGAAGGCTTTTTTAGAATTAATGTCCTTTTCCTCAGCCACCAGACTAATCACTGGATGTTTGTTACAGCTTCTCTTTGCAAAGAGACTAATACTACTTGATGCAGCTGACTTCTGTGAAATACAGAGGAGTTTTTGTCAGTTCCTGGGAAAAAACCTGACATTTCAGTTTGTCTTCATTTCAGTTGGTGTGAAACCTTGTTGGTCTGGTGAAATCAACAGAACGGTTGTTAGGAGGAGTTGCCATCCCTGGCTTTCTGGTACTTGCCTGTGCAGCTGAGATGCCTTAGCTGTGGCCGCCTTTGGTGTTGATTTAAAATAATCTGCTTTTTTTGGCACTGACCTGAATTGGGACTCCTTTCACAAGCATGCCCATGAGATAGTAGTACAGTAACAGCTGTATATTTAAATGTCAGTCACTCTAAGGCAATGCCACTGAAGCTACCAGTACAATTTAATAAGACAGATCCAGAGGGCAAGCAATGAAAGCTTCTTGTCAGGATGCCTCCAGTCATGATGGTAAAATCCCTGTGAAGAAGGTTAAAGTCTCCATGGTCTCAATTCCTTACTATGAAAATGATGTTTCAAAGGACAAAGTAGCTCTGTTAATTTACTGTCCTGAAATGTTTATAAAGATGCATCTTTGATGGGGGAGGTTTCAAACCAGAAAACTATATAGAAAACAGATAGTACCCTAAAGACAGAAATACTATATTTTAGTGAACATAGCTATCTATATACACATATATTTTAAGGTCAACATTTGAAGAGCTCTTTGCCCAAAACTCAAATCTGTTGCTGCTTATAGAAATGAAATAGTGTGTTTATCTAAGCCATTGAGATGTAATTTCAGTTTATACCATGTTAGTACAACTAATCCTTTCACTGATGTTCAGCTTCTGCCAATTCAGTCAATGGACTAATTGTGTGAAGGGAAGCATACAAGCACAGCAGTGTTTTATGTACTACATCTCACCACTTCCTGACCCTGTCTCCCTGCACACTACCTTCTTACAATCTTCTAGCCAGATCTGTTGTACAGTTAGAAATGCCCAGATTAATTTCCCCTGCTTTGACAAGCTTCTTTACATTTCAGGAGGCCAACATTTTTAGTGCATCCATAGGAAGCGTCTCCACTACAGCCTTTCACCACACGAGAGACAGACTGAAGATGTAGGCAGCTGACAAATGTGAAAGCAATGAAGAGGTGTTCTGAGGTTGACAGCGCTTTTCATAGTACACGCATTTTCTGGGAAAGGCATAAGAAGGGAGATAAACAGGAGATGATTTTGGCAAGCTGAGAAGAAGCTGCAGCAGACCAAGATGCTCCAAAGAGAAGATCACATGAAAAAGGTAAGGGCACCAGCTTCATCCTGTCCTTTTCTCCTGCTGCTTGAATATTTTCTTGAAAATCAGTAAGTCTTCCTTTGAAAATGCTGACATTTTCTGGAGAATCCTATAAATGCTATAAAAATAAATTAGCTTTACTTTGAAAAAAACCCCAGTATTATTTTTATGGCTCATTCCAGCCCCCTTAATTCCTGCTCAGAGTTGTTTTTTTTTTCCCAGAAGATCTGCAAACTGATAAAATAATAACAGTCCAAACATCAGAAATATCTCTGTAACTGCTGCATATGGAGTAACAGTCAGTCAAGACAGAGTGGGGGGGAAAGCCACAGAGCAGTTTATAAAAAGTCCTACATAATACTTTGATTTGAGGCTAGAAATAACTGAAAATAACTCTGAAAGTCTTATTCTTAGTCAAACGGTTTTTACTCAAGGTTGTGCCAGCAAGGATGTATGCCTAAAAGGATTGTGACTCTCTCTGTCAAAAGAGTGTCATGATGTCATGCATGCATCCAAGGGGAGAGCATCAAGGAGTTAATTTGATTGTGTTTGTGTCTAACAATGTGTAATCTAGGATGTTACTCAGCCTTGACCTAAGTGTACAGTCAGCTGAGTAAATGATGAAGTCTCTTGCACCAGCATGGATCTGGGCCAAACTCAAGGGATTTTGAAAATCCCTCTGGTAATGTTCTCAGCACAATTGCCTTAATGTAGCTTATAGCTAGATCAATATTCAACTTCAATCATCTAATTTTTTTCCCCCTTTTCTACATATATTTGAAGAAGTTTAATTAAAAATTATAGTGTTCCCAGTTCTACCTTCTCTGTGGTCTATATTCCTGGGCAGACTGGAAAACACAGTAGTACTGTACATTTTTACACAGCTTTTCACAATGTTATAAGAAACAGAAGAGGGTCTTGAAATGTTAAAATAGCATGCAATTATGATAGTTTCAAAATTGCAACAAAGTTTCTGCTGATTTTGAGTAAAATTGGTCTGAGTGTTCCTGGAAAATATCCTCTTCCTCATTATTTGTTTTTTTATGGGAGCATCTGGTGGGATATGTCAGACAATGATAGTTGCAGGGATTGGCCTTGATAACAGTTTTTAGTTTTCTTGTTATCAGATTTCTGCTCCAGGTCAGGCTTCATATGTTTGAATGTACCATACTTGTCACCTGGTGTTTTGGAAAAAACATGCCTGGAAGCTAAAATGTATGTGGTAGCTGTGAGACTGAGTGAAACTTGAGTGAATACTCCAAGATTTAAGAACATCTGAAGGGCTATCAATGCTTGGATGAACTGAGCACTTTAGCATCTGACCACTAGACACTTCCTAGTAATTCTGAAGCATGGGATTCTTTGAGGCCTGGACTAGTCTTCCATAGGCAGTGGGCCAAGCCATGTTATTAAAAATGAAAGGGATGCATATGGGATTTTCCACATAAGGATCTTGGCACCTTTAGGGTCTTAGCCCAAGCACTTCACAGCTTTGAGATCTGCTAGATCAGCTGAGAAACAAGGTAAATTAGAACACTCTAAATGGTCTGGGCTGAATGACCAAATCCTAACCTGTCTGTCATTTATCTTTCAGGTCCTCAGGCTCCATCAGCCACCATCTGATCACATTGCAGCAACATAGGTGTTGGCATGAGAATCAGGAGTTGTCCTGTCTGCTTCACAACTTGTCTTTGGTCCTGCTGGGTATACACCAGAGAGAGCTCCACATAGAGGCAGAGTACACATTTCAAGAGAGCTGAGAAACCAGTTTCTGCACATACATGCATCTGTATAAGAGTTCTCCAAGACCAGAGGCCTCTGTGGCACTGCGTGGATATAAGAACTGTTGCATGTGTGGGGTTAGACTCTGCTTTTTGAGATATGATGTTCCGACGAGGACTTATTCTATTTCTTCCCCGACTTGTAGGCCTGCTGGTGGTGGCCTGTTGCTCAATGTCTATTGTTTATATGTTGGCTTGCACACCCAAGGGTGACAACCAGCAGCTTGCCTTGCCCAGGGTGCACAGTCCAACTGTGAAGGAGGGATATGAAGCCATTCTGCAAGAGCGAGAAGAGCAACAACGCAATTACATCATCAGCTTGAAGAAACAAATTGCCCAGTTGAAGGCTGAGCTCCAGGGCAGGACTGAGCAGCTTAAGAACATGCAGAACCAGTACCCAGACTCCTTGGACATTCAGCTTGACCACAGTAAGCCAGAGAAGACCCAGGCCAACCTGTTGGCTTTCCTCCGTTCCCAAGTAGACAAAGCAGAGGTGCACAGCGGTGTTAAGCTGTCCACAGAGTATGCGGCGGTGCCCTTTGAGAGCTTCACCCTCCAGAAGGTGTACCAGCTGGAGACAGGGCTGACACGGCACCCCGAGGAGAAACCCGTGAGGAAGGACAAGAGAGATGAGTTGATAGAGGTGATCGAGTTAGCAGTGGGGAGCTTGAACAAGCCAGACGGGGTCAGCAAAGCAAAACCCCGTGTATACACAGCCTCTGACTTTGTTGAAGGTTCGTATGCAGAGAACAGGTTAGAGGGTCCACACGGTGCTGGGAGGAGTTCTGGTGTGAGTGAGTTGCTGAGGGAGATAAGAACTGTGTCAGAGCACAGATGTCTGGGATGGTGTTAGTGCTGTGACCTAGTGATGCTGTCTCAGGCATAATTGCAAAATGGCAGCTTTCCTGGGGAACAGGACTTTGTGACAACAAAGCCTGCCAGTCTCCTGTAGTGACACCAATGGGTGCTCACAGCTCTCTAGTCATGCACTTGCATCAAAATTGACAAAACAAGGAGTGACTGACCAGGCTGCAATCCCAGATCTATTTCCAGTGTTAACATTGGCAACTGCAGCTCAAATCCATGCTGCCATTCTCCTCCTTTCTGTTTGTTGTTTAGTTTATCTTTTCAAAATATGTTTCTACAGTTTTATAGGTGCTGAACAAGCATGTATAACTGTTTGGCACCGACTCTTCCATGCGAGAGGGTGAGGAGATAGGAGATGTTTCCTGCCATGCATTGCTTAATATCAATTAAGCTTTATGCACAATCAAGAGTCTTTGACTGGGTACCAGTGCTGTGCTTGAGGAACAAGTGCAGAAAGATGTGGGGAAGAGACACACACTACTTCTGGCTCTGTGGAGGTTCTTCATGCACTAATGGTCTTGCTTGCTTTCTTATGCCATGGTAAAATACACCAGAGGGAGGAAGCCTTTCACGTGACTTGGAGCTCAAGAAACTGGAGGCCTGCGTACAGCTCAGTCTGAGCTCAAGGAACCTTCCTTGTGTCCTCCCCTGTGTAGCAGGTCCTTGCTTCTGTAGATGCAGGGGAACAAATTCTAATTCTCACTCATCAGTGCAGACTGATTTGTTTGCAAATGCAGTGATCCATATATTGAGGCTGGAAGCAAAGCCACTTGGCAGAAATTTTCCCTGGCAAATCCCTTTGGAGGTCTCTGTCACCCTTGTCACTCTCTTTTCCCCCAACTTCATTCTCCCAAGAGTGGAAAAAGCTTCCAATCAAAGGATAAATCCATTGCTCTGTGTAACTTCCGTGTGTGTAAGGGAGGATTGAGTTATCTGTTCCAGTTCTGCATTTCAAGTATAGTTTGGACTCTGAACTTGTTTTGGAAACAGTGCTGTGCAGGTGCTACAGCCTACACAGTAAGTGACTAATAAGCTGGATTCTATTTCAGCTTCTGGCAACTTAATATAAATCCAGCAACACAGCAACCATGAGTCTGTTAACCCAGCCACCAAGCCAGCTGTTTTCATTTTCTGTAACTGCCAAGGGCAGCTAGAGACTTCTGGGAGTGCCCAGATTTGCACTGAAAGTAATAGCACTTACCCTCTTAAGTGTTTTCCAGCTGCATTAGCAATAACAGCACACAAAAGTTGTGTGTGTCTCTTATGTTAAATGTGAGGCTACCACTCTTATCTTACGGTTGATCAAGTGGAGAGATGTGCTTGAATGAAAATCAAGTAATCAGGGTCAGAGACGGGATTTAAAATCTGAACTGCTGCTGTCAATATGAGGGATTTGTGTCCTTGTATCTGCTCAATTCAGAGATGCCTTTGACACTAGCTTTACTCAAGCGTGCTGCTAATCCTGAGTCTTGCTAGAACATAGAATTGTGCACAGTAATCTTGTTTACTTGAGCCTCTTGTGTGGATTTTTCTTTTCTTGTGCATCACATCTAGCACCAGCTATCACTTTTTCACTACCAGTTCATTGCTACCATATGCCAACAGGCAGGGGAGTGGTGTTTACAGAGGGAAATGTTTCTTCAAACACTCTTGCATTTAAGGAGAAATATTTTGTCTCTGTGACTGGGGTATCTTAAAATTAGTGTTGCATCCTCTGCAATTTCTAGACAGAATTACTTGTGCGTGGAAGTTAGACTAGGACCCTAATATCTTACATCTGAGTTGAACCCCTTCTCAGCAGATTTGCTGTTACATGAGATTTGGATAGGATTCTCAGTTCTCCTTCCAGAGTAATAGCTGACACGTAGTGGAATTTTCCTTTTTTCCCCCGTTAATCAAAGCCAAGAGAGCCACGCCTTCTCCCTGGAGCTTGAGATGTATCCATCTGGCTGCTGCTCTGCTTAGCTTCTCTCTGGAGAGAGGCACTTGGGCTGTTCAGCTGCTATAGTGCTCCCCTCTCCCCCCTTATTCCTCCCACTTATGTACCAAGTTCACTAGCTGTCTGCCAAGGGCAGTCAGTAAGAAACATCATGGGGAAAAAAATCAGAAATTTCTGTGTATTATAAGCAATCAAATGACTGCTCTGTTTCCAGTAGAAAGCCAGTTGCTCAGAAATCAGGATAACAGGTCTGGTCATTATTTTATGTAAATAGCAGCAGGGCCAAATAGATCTGGGAGTCATTCATTTTCTCAGAGATGGAGATAATAATTCGGAGACTCTGACAAGCCTCAGCAGTGTGTTCCATAAGTGAATGGAATCACTGCCTGATGATATTCTTTCCTAATATGAGCAGTTCCAGAAAATCCCTGCATTGCTTAAGAAATGCCCTGCCATAACACCTTCAAATATGCTGGATCATAAGTTTTCCTACTTGAAGGATGTGGCTGTCTAGTGACTGGAATTTTAATAAAGGTCTCAGAGGCAAATGAAAAAGGAGTAGCTTTGCTTTCTCAAATGGGCAGCTACTGGTAGTGGTCTCTCTGATGGAATTTTGCCATGGAAGCTTAGTGGGAAAAAGGAATGATGCTTTTCATCAAAGGATAAGATGCTGTATTTTACTGCATGTGAAGTGGGAAGACAGACCACTGTAATACTGAGTCAAAATGAGGACAACGAATTCTGATAAATGCTCATAGTGGCTCTTACGTCATCTAACAGAAGGGAACTAATGAATGTGAGTTGAAGGAGTGTTTCTAGAGACACTAGGAGACTTAAAGCCTGTAGTCTGTGGAACTGAGGCTAGAATTGTCATCCACTCAACAGTATTTTGTTAAGACTGCATGGCTGTTTGCTAGTTACATGTTTCATGTAGATCCATGTAGGTGACATTTGTTTGCCTGCCCTGCTGAATAGACATCAGGTATTTTCCATTTCTTTAGAGAGCCCTGGGAATTGCTGTTCTGAAGACTGGAGGCTTACTGCTCTTTCATCATTTCTTCAGGCCAGGCCATTTTTGCTTCTCATTTGTTATTTTCCTTCATCTTAGGGCCATTCTATCTGCTGACACAGAGCTCCCATTTACTTTTTTACATTGGGTTTCTAAAGGCTTTGACTTTTCTCTTTTCGCCTCTGAAAGGAATAGTGCATATTCTGAAACATATCTGCTGTAATGGAAGGAATAGATGATAAATTAACCTTCTTTTATCCATATTGAATATCTAGCCTTTCCAAGGCTTTCATTTCAGAAGCAATCTTTTAAGGAAAAGGAGGTTTTGTTTACTTTTTTGAGACTTTTTTCCTCTCCTCACAGTTCATATCTTGGAATTGAGGCTGTTTGACATATCTTCCTGAATCACGTAGAAAGTCCTGGTGGCACAAATAAAGTAGAACCTTTGGAAATGGAAAAAAATTGTAAAAGGCAGGATGTTCTGCTGGGTGAGTTGCCAGAGTGACTCAAGACATTCAGATTCATTTCCAAGGCTCGCTGCCTGTTCTTGGGCAAATCACTTTTTTCTCTGCTTCTAAAAGAAGATACTTTAAAAGGAAAGAACATGCTTAAAAATGTAAAACAAATAATTTAAATATGCATCATGAATAGCCATATTTAATTAGAGGCATTAAACTTGCATACAATTGTCTTCAGTATAAAATGATAGGATTATAAATTCTTGGATTACCATTTTGCACAAGGAGACTTTGCCTTCACCTAAGCTACTTATTTTCAGTTGTAGTAGAAGTACGAAACAAGAACAAAACTAGCCAGAATTAGAAGCAGCCTCTGTAAGTATAGCCCTAGGAGGGACCCCACTCAGGTCACAACGCATTCGTCTTTAAAGTACTTCTTATTTGGCAAGGTTTCCTTTATTGTGTAGTACATCTCTCCAGGGAAGTGGTATTTGTGGGGTCATTGTTTCTTGGCTGGGGTAGGTAGAAGAGAATGTAAAAACAAAAGCTGAGATGCTGTGTAGTAGATACTATTAGTTTTGTTAATTTAATTTAGGTCTTTTTATTATGAAAAATGTCAGTTTGTGATGTCAAACATATGAAACAGTTCTATCAGTTTATCTCTAAAGAGAATACAAATCAGATTTAATTTAGAATTTTGTTTAGCTGAATGTTGAAAGGGTGCCTTTCTAACACAAACTTCTTTGGTAAAACGTGTTCAAAAACTGCCTGAGCAAATGAGTGCACCCAACAATGCACTTGGATCATCAGCAGGCTTTCTGTAAGAATAAATGGGTGAGCAGAATTCAAAGGCCTGGATTTCTATTCTCTGGCCACCAGGAGGAGGAAATCAAGGGACTATTAGGTCACTATTCAGATGAACTCTAGTTCAGTAACAGATGTAGTTCATGGTCTGCATCTTGGGCAGACTTTATGAAAAAAGTTAAGAGGAGTCAAGGGCAGTAAAAGATTAGCAGTAAAAGAATTATGGAGCTGCTATCTCCCTAGATTCATTTGCTATGCTAGAAGGAGAATTGGAACATTTGTTGAATCAGCTTATATTAAAAATAAAACATGAAGTGAATAACAGATCAGTAAATCTACATATATTATTAACAAGCTGAAGTGTTCATTAAGAATAAAACACTTGGAGAATGATAGTGAAGATAAGACAGTCCACAGAACTCTCTCCAGATAAAATCACACCTCATTAGTCTTTTGATTATACCCATGTAAAAGCTGCAATACAAAATAAAGAGATTATGTCACTTAGCTCTTTGAAGAAAACTTTGACCCCGACCTTCTGAGAAACACAGACAGAGCTGACAGTCTATGGGTCAGATGCCCAGCAATGTTAACATCAGGGAATAACAAAGACTCTAAAGAAAAAAGAAGCCTCGTTTTGGTCTTGTTTTTCATAACCAGAAGGTGCTATGCTTCCTAGTGAGAGGAGAGGAGAGGAGAGGAGAGGAGAGGAGAGGAGAGGAGAGGAGAGGAGAGGAGAGGAGAGGAGAATTTAAGAAGAGGAGTTTTTTCAAGACAATTGTGCTTGTCTCTTTTAAGTTCTGCAAGAGATGGAAGGCATTGCAATTATACTCTTGTACTGATTAAGTTGTTAAGATGTTTACAGTGACTTAATGAGTAGATAGAATTAGCATTAATTTTTCTTTCTTAAACCTAATGGATTTGCCAGTGAAAAAGCTTATTTCAGTACACACTGTAGGGACTGGAGTATCATTTAGAGTGGGTAAAATCTATAGCCTTTTTGCCACCTTGATCTCATTTAGGATATTACAGTACTTCAGTGGGGCATGATCAAGGCTTTCATAGTTCATGCTGACCCTCAGCATGAACCGGATCAATTACACCCATCAAGTACATTAAAAGTTCCTTCCATACAGGAAATAAATACATGATGGTATGAATTGAGTATCTTGGTCTAGCCTCTGACAAACTGTAGAGTCATCCTTGCAAACCATTACTTGACTAGGAGTGGGCATTCATAAAGAAAATATCCATCTCTTGAGAGTTGAGTAACAGGAGAGTTTTGTCCTGACTGGCAGTGAATGAAGTTGATGGCTGAGGCCTGGTTGCATAGTTTTATCAGGGGACTTTCCAGAGAACCTCACAGTGCTCATCAGGAAATCACCTTTTTGGGAGATGGCCTAATCCCTCCTGTTGAGGACAGGCTGACTGCCTTTGCAGTCTCTCTGCATCCCATTACCATGCATGTCTGCAGTGTGCAATTGGAGCAGTCTGAAAAATAAGGACAGTATGTCTGATGAGTTATACTGTGAGTGAGCAGTTGGTAACCTTCAGGAGTTTGCAACTCAGCCAAGCCTTGGACTGTGCCTGCAAGAATACCAAACAGCTCCTGCAACCCAGGGCTGTGTCCCTGCTACAGTGGTGGCCTCCTCTGAGCAATGGTGGACTGTGTATTGGTTTAAATATCTCATTGCCTCTGCTGCGTTTTCAGCTTAGGTGTAGCAACTTAAGACTTTCTCCTTTTCTCCCCCCCAGGAGCTCAACTTTAATGCAAAAATCTCTTCATTTTTTTGTTTTCATGCAGGGATCTACCGCACAGAAAAAAATAAAGGCACATTGTATGAGCTGACTTTCAAAGGAGATGCAAAACATCAGTTCAAGAAGATTGTTTTATTCAGGCCATTTGGTCCTGTAATGAAAGTGAAAAATGAAAATGTCAATATGGCTGACACACTTATTAATGTCATTGTGCCATTGGCCAAGAGAGCCAGTAAATTTCGGCAATTCATGCAGAATTTCAGGTGGGTTTCCTTCAATGCTGCCTTTACTTTTTCTTACTTGGAGTTATCAAGACCTCACTCACTGCAACATTTACATAACAGTTCATTGTGCCACTAAGTGATTTTTGAAATTGCAGACTAAAAGGCAATTGGTTGCTTAATGTACTGTGATTAGCAGTAAAGGCAATTATATTCCAGTCATCAGGGTTTCTGATTTGCTTGTATCTGACTTAAGAGTCTCAATCTGTTTGTTGGGCACATACAGTTGTGGCAACATGAGAATTTTATGCAGTAGTTGCAAAGGAACATTTCTGAGGAAAAGGGGAATCAGTGCTCCCAGACACTTTGCTAGGCTCCATTAAATAAAGTATTAAGGCAACAAAAGGCAAGAAGGAAATGTATTTGAACTTTCAGCTAGTTACTCCTAAACTATTATTTTTCAGCATAGACGTGATGCTCAGAGGGAGAACTTACTTGAGATGTAACTTCAAATAGCTGCCCAGAAAATACTGTTACCAAAAGATACTGACTCTTACAATGGGACTTTTGTCTAATTACACCCATCTAAAAATAGGCTCCGTGTCTAAATTAGCCTTCTGAATAGTATTCTGATTATCTTGTTTTGGACTGGGAGAAATCACCCTCTGGTCATGCTGATCTCTCTGCTGATTAGAGAAGAACTCTTGCTAACTAAGTAGAGCAAGTGAGGCATGGTTCTATCACTTGTTCAGATTGGTCTTACCCTTGAGCTACGCTTTTGATCTCTGCTTAATACTTAAGTTTTAGTAAATGCCAAAGATCTGAACTCTGGAATATCTGTTATAAAAACTCAAGGTTATGAGGTAGAGTATTAAAAAAATCCCCCTTCTTATATTATCCTGAGTGCTGAAATTATTGCCTGCCTGATCATTCTTCCTGGGGCTGGATGGCCTCTTTTAACAGTGTCCTATTAATGTAACAAATACTGCTTAGAGAGCTTGTACCTAATCTGCCTGAAAGATAGACTTCTGTCTCTTCTAAGGGAGAAAGTGAGCTGCTTTGTCAGGACAAGAATGTCTGTCAGTGAATCATGTCCCCAGGAATGCCTCTGAGGTTCACCGTACTCTCCCTTCCCCAGCTGCTGTAGGTTATTGAAGGAAGCTAATTCTGGGACAAGTTACAAATCTGTCTCTTTTCTTCAGGGAAATGGGCATTCAGCAGGATGGGAGAATTCACCTCACTGTAGTTTACTTTGGAAAGGAACAAATGAACGAAGTCAAATCAATACTTGAAAATACCTCTAAGTAAGTACCTGAACATATAGTGTGTGCTGTTCATATACAGCGATCCTATGTGAAGTGGAGACTTGATAACACAGAAATGGTAGTTGTGCCAAAAGGTTGTCCTAAAGTGCATTGCAAAAAATAGCTTTCTTTTTGTATCAAATAGAAATCGTCTTACCCAGAGAGTCCCATAGAGCAGTCTTTAGAACTGCAGAGCAGATTTTAATTCAATTTACCTCAGTGCAACTGCTTTTTTTTTTTCTTTTTTCCTCCCCTCCCCCACACACTGGTAACTTTTTAGTTCTTTAAAAGTGGCTTTAACTGTTAGGACTGAAAGTTGACTTCCAAAGTCAGGCGGAAGACAATTTCAGTAGAGCACAAAGGAACTGGATACTTTTGGCCAGTTCTGCTCTATTGAGATCATGTGACACCGTGGCCTTTTGCTTGTCTTCTCCATGTAGGAAGAAGACCCTGTATAGATACAGTAATGTAACCACAGATAACTGAAATTTGCATACTGAAGATATTTTTGTTAATCTAAACCTTGTTGGGATTTTTGGAGATCTGCCCAAAGAAAGTCAGGAATGCTAGTGTGTGAGTACACAGGTCGAGCTCTGAACAAAGATAGGAGTAGTGGAAATCTCCTCAAGAGTCAAACAGGACATCTCTTCCCTCCAACTGCTCTCAGAACTGTGATACTACAAATTTCTACGTTAATTCTTTTTTATGGGGTTCCCACCTCTGACTTGTATTAAGAGATGGATGGACAGTCTAAGTTGCTGAATATTTTCCTTCTAGGTCAGCCAACTTCAAGAACTTTACCTTCATCCAGTTGAATGAAGAGTTTTCCAGGGGCAAAGGATTAGATGTTGGTGCTCGATTTTGGAAAGGAAACAATGTTGTTCTCTTTTTTTGCGATGTGGACATATACTTCACAGCAGAATTCTTGAACTCCTGTAGATTGAACACACAGCCAGGTACTGCTTCTCATGAAGTGCATGGTATTTTTACAGGTTCTGTAAAATCCCTCACCAGAGTATTCTTGCCTTTGAATTGGTAATGAAGCTACTGTAAATCAGTTGTAATAGTTCCTGCTCTCATTGTGGTAGAATCTCTTGCCTTAAGCACCTGTGCTTTCTGGAACAGAATCTTTTTATTAATTATATCCTTACATTGTCATGGAAAGAACATGCAAAACTTGTGTGACTTAGCCTGGATTTGGTCAGGCCTGGACTCTACCTTGTAAAAGACAAGTGTGTTTTATACAGCTTTTTTAAAAAAATAATCCATTGTCATTTCCAGGGAAGAAGGTATTTTATCCCATTCTCTTCAGCCAGTATAACCCCAGTATAATTTATGGTCACCATGATTCCATCCCATCTTTAGAACAGCAGCTGGTAAGTACATACTTCTCTGAATGCCTGCTTTTATTTGAACAAAGCATTTCTAAAGGTATATATGCTCCTGGATAGCATTTCCCTACTCCTTGTGCACCGTGACCACCACACAGAAAAAATTAACAATAGCATTCGCCTTACTGGGAGTTCTGCAGGTATGTTTCACTGGGAAGTACATTGGTGCTGTTTATTTTATACCTTTTGGAAGTTTTTAGGTGGAGACTAAGAATTTTAAAAATGTCTGCTTCTCTGCTAGAAGGAATTTCCTAACTAGTGAACAATTCCTCCATGGTGTGCTGTCTTGGGGTGACAGTCCTTGGCTTCCTCTGATTTCTTCCTATCACTGAATACTATTTGCATTAGGAGACCTGATGTTTTTAAGAAGCAGTGCTGTCCTCAGATCAGTAAGTAAAAAGAGAGTTCCAGGGGCCGTCAACAGTTATTCCCCCACTTACTTGAACACCTTACAGTGGCCTTCCCATCCCACAGTTCATGACTGAACTGCCTGTGAGCAGACAGTGTGTTTCTAAAGTGTCCCAGAGTCAAATCACATGCTTGGAGCTGTCACTTTATTCTGGCACTGATACAAGACAGAATCCACTAATTTTCATCTCACCTGCTTATTTTTGAGGTGAGAATAAAGCAATATTTTTAAAAACACTGCCATAAGGCATATGATTAAGACATAGAGGAGTCTCCTGGATGAGGAGGGAGCTATTCTGAGGAAGAATCACCACACAGATGAGAGGTTCACATGAACGTTAGTGGCCAAGCAGTTGCTTGGCACTGCTGCAGACACTGTTCTCCATTCTCTTGTGCTCTGATGTTGCAGTTGTTGAACCTAAAGGCCTGATAGAAGGGAGTCTTGCTTCTCTCCAGAGTCCGTGGGTCACAGTCCTCTGCCCACTAGTGCTGCTAAGTGCCTGAATTTTCAAATTGTAACATAAGCCAGCTATGCAGCTTCCTTCAGTTCCTCTGGGCCAGGTCCTAACCTGCCACATCTGCCTCTCTTACTGTCAGGCACTGCACTTATTAGGACTCATCCTGTCCCGGGCTGGACACTGTCCCCGGAGCATCCCAGCTTCTATTGTTCTGGGTAGGTAGGAATTAGGGGTGGTGTGAGCCCAGGGACAGTCACAGTTGAAAAAGATCACTTGGGATCTGAGTCCAGTCTTCTCTCATCACTGCCCCCACAGTTCCTCTGTGTACAGTTGTACAGTTCCTCTATAAAAATGAAGAATGAGAGTTTGAAAAGTCCATCCAAAATATTTTAAAGTTTTGGGTTTTGTTTTTTTTTTTGTCTACTGCTCTCTGTCTTATGAGACATATAGCCAGAAAGCCATTTACTGAAGAGGCTGGAAAATCCCTTGTGCTGCTTTTTTCTCAGAAGAATCTTGTTCTGATTATACCATGGGATTCACATAAGCTTTTCTCTGTCTGCTCAGAGCCTGTCAGGGATCCTCAAGCTTGTAAGAATTTTGCTTAGGGAGTGAAATAGAGTTTAGCTTTCAAGCTAGCATAAATTCCACAAAGTACATTGTCAGGATTGTGAAAATATTTATAGCTAATATTTGACTCATAAAATGTGATGCTTATGTCAGAAAAGCTTCTTGATTTAAAGAAGTACAGCAAATCACATTTTTATGTATCTTTTTATATTTTTAGCCCACATTAGTTGCCAGGCATAAGGCCAGATATATGCCAATAAAAAAAGACAGTGTTAGCTCTCTCTCCGGGAACTGGAGCTCTTGAAGAGAAAAAAAAAAAAAAACCTTCAGAAATCTTCAATAGAATTTGATTTGTGCAGCAGCCACTTGCCCTAATGGGAAATAATAATGCTAATGCACGAGTAGCTTGCTGTAAGGGCATCATGATGGAGACTTCTTGTTACAGTGCAGGTCTGACAGATACAATCTTGTTTCCTTTTAATTCACTTCTGCAGTGACTTGGCTTTTTCAAGGAAAGGAGAAAGGAGAAATGAAATGTATAGCAATGTGAGCACTAAAATTAAAAAAAAAAAAGGCATTTGAAGTGACAAGAGTTATGAACAAAAAGGAGAGGCATGAACGAGAAAATTTTGGAAGAGCATTTCTTCATAAAGGAAATACTGGGATTTGTAAATCCAGAAATGGATTTTCTCTTTCTTCATCCTCTGAAATTCTGTCCCAAGGGAAGTCAAGATTTTCCAAATCAGCTGCTAAGGGACAGGTTTCTAACATTCAAGAGTGTGAAATATTGCTGACTTGCTCAGAGGACTTAAATGTCTGTCCCATTCCCTTGAAGCTCATAAATGTCTCACCAGATTGGGTTAGGTCACTCGCATGCATGAATTATGACCTTAGAGATCCGTACCTGGATATCTGCTTTTCCAAATTATAGCCATGGTTTCTCAGTGCTCTGATTTTATACCTGCAATACATAATGTTTTCATTGTCTATCTCAGGAAGGCAGACCATTCATTTTCACAAAGGCTTTTATGGGACATATATAATTTCTGGAGTTCAATTTTAGGTGGATATAGCAGTCCTGTAATGGAAAATTATTCTTGTTATTCAAAATCAATGTAATCAAAAAGCTGTTGGTTGTGTGATCAGATTAGAATTCCTGTTTCCTTCTAGAGCTCTTGTTGTCCTCAGTGCAGATGCCATCATCTGCTGTGACAGCAGAATCTGGCTTCCCTGGTTGACCAATATGTTTCTTACACGGGATGGGAATCCCATAGAAGTTAAAAATTTTGGAAGATGCTTTGCCTGCAAAGAAGTAAACTCCACAGGTGTGATATTGTTCTACTTGGTCTACAACAGCAGGAGTGGAGCAAAACCTGATTGTTCTGGATCAGGAGGGCTATCCGTGATAGCTAAGAACACAGCTGTTTGGGGGCAGCAGATATATCCAACGAGTACCTACAAAAAGGGTTCAGGACCAGCAGTGGATTCACATGGGGAAGAATAAAAGGGCAGTTGCTCCTATTTCTGACCACATTCAGGTCAGAATGCTCACTCTGAAAGCATTTCTGTTTCTATGTAAACATTCCTTTCCCTCCATGCAGATTATTAAAAAAGAAACTGGATTTTGGAGAGACTTTGGTTTTGGGATGACTTGCCAGTACAGATCTGATTTTATCAACATAGGTAAGAAAAATACACTCCAATACACCTACCTTTTTGCTAAAACATAGAAAATTATAACCAGCCTCCCTTTCCTTTGCCAGTACGTCTGTGTCACTAATTTGCAGCATTGCTGAGGTCAGACGTCCAGGCTTTTCCTAGGGGCCACAGAATTACCACAATCTAAGCACTGCTTACAAATAAAATTACAAATAAAGAACTTTTGTCTGATAGTGAAAGATTTGAAGATGGGCAGTTTAATGTTCACAGGAAGTATTGTGTGTTTTAAAGTGCTGACCGGGGCCAGAAAACAGCTGCAGTGCAATTAATTAGCATCAAGTTTGCTAACAGACTTCTAGTTTTATTTTGAATTTTGTTTGTGTCAGGTGGCTTTGACCTGGACATTAAAGGCTGGGGTGGTGAAGATGTGCACCTGTACCGCAAGTACCTTCACAGCAACCTCATGGTGATCCGAACGCCTGTCAGGGGTCTCTTCCATCTGTGGCATGAAAAGCAGTGTCTGGACGAGCTGACTCCAGAGCAGTATAAAATGTGCATGCAGTCCAAAGCCATGAATGAGGCTTCTCATGGCCAGCTTGGGATGCTTGTTTTCAAGCAAGAGATTGAGACACACTTGCACAGACAGAAATTGAGCAGTAAGAAGACATGAATCCTGAAAGGGAGGTTAGAAGCCTCTGAATTGGACTTTAGGGTGTTTTGGAAAAGAGGTTTTAACCAGAAAAGTTCGGATGAAACTGAAAGAGGATGGAGATTCCAGCAGGATGGCAGCAAAAGAAGAGAGAAAACATCTGTCCTCCCTACTTTTGTTTTTATTCTAATAGGGCTTTTATGTACTCCATTATCCTGACTGTTCAGCACTTGCTTCTAGGGAAGACTTGAACATTTGATGAGATTCAAGGTCACATCACAGAGATAATGAACATTATGTGCTATTATGTGACCAGTGTGGTATTCACACTAACAAATGGATGTACTTTTCTTTGAAATGTTTGTAAGATGTGTACAGTTATTTAAAGGATTGACCTTTAGGTGGGCCAATAATTAGAAGTTATTTTCTACATCTAACTTGACATATCTAAAAAGGGCTATTTTTTAATAAGTACAGACTCCTGCTCTGAGAAGGACATCTGATTGTTAACCATGGTAAAGCTGGAGTGACCAAAAATACTTTTCCTTTAAGGGGCTGGGATGGGGGAACGGCAGCAGTTCATTAGCAGGCCGTTCCCTGTTCATTCAGAGAAAGAGGTTTCTCAGAAAGTGCTTTCTAAACTTAAGAGAAAACCTTACTGGTCAAGTGTGATGGTTGAAACTGTTTGCTCTCCTCTGTGGACAGTGAACCAAAAGCAATGAGCCACATCCGTATTGTGTGAATCGGATGGTGTATTTCTGCTTTAGAATGCTGTATGTATTTCAAGATTTATTTTTAAATGAAATTTGTTTGGCTTGGGAATTATTTTGCCACACTTCAGGTTTTCTACTTCTAGCCTTAGTAGGAAATAGTACAGCCTTCCAATGCTTGGAAAATGCTCTGCAGATGTGTGTTCCTGTGGATGGGAACTGGGTTCAGATAAGTGATTTTTCAACACAACCTGGGCACTGGAATGCAGAAGCTTTATCATGTTGAAGAAAAGGAAATACATATCAACGTACTGATTTAGCAGGAGGCTTTAAACTTCAAATGCCAGATACCTACAGTGATGAACATTTTCTGACTTTATACCAAAGTATTTCTTCTAAACCAAATACAGAGTCTTGCCCAGAGTATAGAAAGGTTTTTGTAATTAACAAAATAAATTTTTGTGATGGACTACTGGACCCTGCAAATTCTCTTATGATAATTATAGGTACTAATTATCAAAATTAGTCATCTTCTTAATAGTTTTTGTTGCAATTGCCTAAAACTGTTGAAAGTCTGAGTTACGGCTCTTATAAAGCAGTTTCTTTTAATGCTGACTGCTATTTACCTTTTTAATATATACTAGCCAACAAAAATTGCATGGGCTTGTAAATCCCATTTGCTTACCTAAATGCTGTTTCTCTGAGCGGTCTCTTTGTTTTATAGATTCAGATTAATTCAAGACAATCTGAACCAGATTCTAATTTGGGTTTTGGCTTGAAAAGATGGGGGGAAGAATGCTAGCACTGAACAATGAATGAACCACTCTTTGTTATGTAGCTGTGCAGTAGGAAGAGCACTATGAACCTCTTTTGAAAGCACTGCAGGCAGGTTCTGCAGACAGAGATCATGCTGCTATAAGTACCTTTTCCTTGGGCAGGTTATATGTGTTTGTCTTTTGTTGGTGCAAAGGATCTGCATTGCACTTGCCCTGCAAATCACCAAGTGTCCAAAACACTGCAAAAGTACAAAAAAAAAAATAGAAACTTTGTGTACTTTAAAATCTCAACCCCAAAATACATCACTTACCATAGAAACTTCAGCAATCACTCAAGTAGATCCTCCAGAGAACTGTTTTGTTCCCAGAACACGTCACAAATTATTTTTAAAGGGCTTGTATTGATGAAGTAACTTTACAAACATTATGCAATAAGAGGAAACAGGTATGGCTTGTTGAGTGCATATGAAAGTTTGGTAATGTAGCTGCTCCAAGGCAAAAGTTGTTCCTACAGTTCCACTTAAACCTGAATTTGAAACTAGGTGTTATATACTATGAAAGTTTTGTAATCATAGCCTACCTCAAGTCTCACCTTAACTATTTCCATGATGATGGTTTTATTCAGTCTTCCCTGAGTTGCACTTGTAGAGCAGGACTAGACCAAATGGGACCTCTGCAGAGGTCCCTTCAAACATCTATTAGTCTCCAGTTCTAAGCATTGGGCAGTTGTAAATTCATTACTTGGGGTACTTTTGCAAGCACATCATCCAGATCCTGTCAGAGTTTCACAACTTATGTTTTTAAATAGCACCTTTGTGATTTTCATGTATGTCCTTTTCCACAGAGCTGCTGTTCCTCTTGCCAAGAATAATACTGTCTGTGCAGTTTCCGTTCCTTGGCTGCAGAAACCAGTTTGGCAAGAGCTGAGATGCTATCAGTGATGGAGAGATCTAGCCCACAGTCATTGGCCACATCAGTGATGTGCAGCGCAATCTAATCACAGCAGAGTTCTGGCAGGGCTGTCTTAGAGGTGGAGACTGCACTAACAGGAGAGGTGAAGAACAGCATGAGAAAGGGAAGCTGCTGTTACTTACATTTCTGTCAGGCAAGTGGAGCTGTAGCACGTCTTCCAGCCCAGTTAGAAAAAGGTGAAATCCAAAGAGAGCAGCCAACAGAACAACAGATTTTGTTATGAAGGTCTCTGCCTTCCTTGTCTCTAAAGCAGTTTGTGATCTTTCTTAGAATAACAGCTGATTGGATTTTAGTTGAGGAGGAACTAGAGATGGTCCTGTGCAGGTGGGAGAGGCCATACACAGACTCCTTGCTTTATTTTTGATGACTGCAGCATGCTCTGGCTAAAGGCATTAAGCAAAACAAATTGCCATGCTCCTCCAGGTTTTATGATCTCTCCAGCATGCAATTTTCAAATTGACTTATCTTGTAATCCTTGCACAGCTTCCCTTGAAGAAGGAAAGATTCTACAGAGAAACTCTCCCCCAAAGGTATGTCATCACCCTTGATTCTCAACTGCTGCAAGACATCCTTGCTCCACAGACTTTCAGGGTAACTGGATTTTGGAGCAATAAAAAAGCCAGTCTTGAGGGGATCTGTTCTAGCAAAGTAGTTGCTTTTGCAGTCATCTAAATGTGCAGTAATCTAAATGTTCATATTTCTTGCCTCACAGCAGAAAAGTGGGTCTTTGAAAAACTGAGACTTGACTCAAACATGTGGGATGATGTGAACATGGAGAGTGGTTTTCCCTGGGCTGTACTGAGACAATATTTGCAAATAAGTAGTTTACTATAAAAACAATGAATCTACTGGTCCACTTGTCAGCAGGTCAAACCTTGAGGAGTTTTACTAAAGATCTTAGAGCTAAAATTGATTGTGTCCTGCTATGCCAGATCAGCCTGCATCTTATTTTGCAAGTTAACACCCTACATCTCAAAATGTCTTTTTAGAACATACTTTTCATGTCTTTACCAGCCCATAGGTCGGCAAAACACTTCATCGTTTGTCTCCAGTGAGAAACTAGCTATGGCACATTCTTCATGTGAAAACAGATGTTCTTCTGAAAGACCTTTCATTTTGACCATATTTTTAGAAGAAACAGTTCATAAACAGGGAAGGATGGATGTTTGCCCCCGCTACAAATAATCTAACACGCTTTTTCATGATTGATGCAGATTATATTGAAATTATCTCTTTGATACATGTGATATATTGCTCAAGAAGCCCATTAAGTGTCTTTACATTCAGAATCTGAGTTTACATTAAGGCTTTTTTTCTAGCAAGTGACACCTGCTGTAAGCAAAGTGCAGTTATTCCCTCTTTCCTGGAATGGAAACTGCCTGTCACCATAGTTGTAAATGTTAGGACCAGATGATCACAATTTCTTTAAATCTGTATTCTGCAAAACCCAGATTAATGTTAGACAGAAAGTTTTGACTGCTTCTTCAAGTTAAGTAAAGTAGCCCTGATCTAACAGAAAAAAGGGAACAGCTAAAAACAGGTAAACAACTGAAACAAGATCAACTCTTATTCACTACTTGAGGATTGTGCCTCTGAAAAATGATGTTTGCAGATTCACATCACAACCCTCAGCTGCAGACTTTGTGATGTGCAACAACATGTGAGAACCTGGATGAAGACTAATTTATTATGTGATTCTGTCCAGGCTCTCCCCCAGTCTTCTGAACGATGTATTTAAAGAGCATTGTAACAGATAAGAAGAGAGAATATTATGTTGAAAGAACATGGTCTGTGATTAGGTTTACACCAGAGGCATCTCAGTAATCAGGACACAACTTGCAATAAATAGGTCCATTTTGGAAAATAGCATTCTTTACTGGTAAAAACTCTTCTGTAAACTGTATTAATACTGATATAGGCATTCCTTCTTGTATTTTTAGGCTCTGTACATGTGGTAGTCATTCATACAAAACTTCTCTAGCCTCTGTCCTGTCTCCTTTCCTTTTAAAAAAGGATAATCCCTCTCAATGTAGAAAGGCCTGTGTGGGAGTTAGATACAGGTTAAAAGAATGAGGATCTATATTCAGAGGTTAGAGGAGTTTAAAAAAATGCATTCTTCATGGAAATCTCGTCACAGAGGGCACCTTTCACTGAAAGGCACTCAGGGTTTGTTTGAATGTTTGGCTGAACATCCTTCCTTCCAAGGACACAGCATTTTATAGAATTAAGCTTCACATTATGCAAATTACATATCAAGATCAATTCACCTCTTCAAGTTGTTCTGTGCCTTCAGGAAGGTATAATCTCATTCAGCTGTAGGTACTAATCTATTTCCCAGATGGCACACAAGCCTGCATTCAAGAACAAAACGCAACTCGAGTACAGAGGTCCCTTAATAAACCTACAAAAACCCACTGAAAATCCATGGCAGTATCTCCCTTTTCAACTGGTTACTTCATCAACTCGTTCTCTTCATCTTGTGGGATGTATCCAGGTGCTTTGCAGCTTGCTGGGATGATGCATCCTATAGCACACAACAGTACTTATACTCCTCCTGCTCTGTTGTGAAGGATACAAAATAGAGGCACTTATGGTTTCAGGTAAGTATCAGCAGCTCTAGTTCCAAGTTCAGTTCCAAGTTCTTTGTGAATACATGTCTGGGGCTGCCCAGCGAGATGGGGGGTTTACTCAAAGAGAGAGATGTAATCTGGCTCTTGGTCCTCTTGGCCACATGGGTAAAGCAACAGCTCCTTCCCCAAGGAAGTGATGGGTTCATCCTGTTAATATAGGATATGATCAAATACCAGCTTTCCAACAGACCCTGCCTGTCACAACTTCACGAGGTGGACAGCAGTCTTCCTGCCTCTGTTATGTTGTGGATGTGTTCCCACCACTGTGTGATGCAGCTGAATTCACTGGAGAACTCAGGGAAGGGCCCTCTGCCCTCTGTCTTCATTAACACAATGTCTGTACTCTGTGCCATAACTCAGTGACACAACTCTGGCAGTTCTAGGAAAGAGCTGTGCTCATCCCTGAGGAAACTATAGCTTCTCTGACATGGAGTGGTGCCCTGCCTAGGAAGTGCTGGAGCCAAGACTGTCCAGCATGCAGGTAAAGCAGGAACAGGGATTGTGGACTGTGCTTCTGGCTGTGTTTGTGGAAGGGAAAAGGGTGGATCCTGGAGAGAGCACATGCCCTCTGCTTAGGCAAGTCCTATTCTAAGCAAGGAATTCCCTGACAGTACAGTCTCTGCTTCCAATCTCATTCTCCATCCCAGCAACAGATGCATGGTGGGGACTTGCCTTCTGTCATGGTTACCTGGTGGGTGATAAGCAGAACCCAGTGGGACACTGGCAGAGTGGGTTCATCTGCCCACAAGTGCTGTAGTGCAGGGGGTCTGCAGGATTCTTTGCAGACTGTGGGCTTGGCTCTAAATTTGATGTAGCTATGCACAGCCAGGCTTTAAATCCTTTAACTCTGGTACAAATAGCTGTGTAACTCCTGCTTTTAATAGTTTCAGCCTGAACTGTGAAAATCATGCAAGAAGCAAGTTCAGGCAGTCCAGGCAGAGTTCCATAGAGCAAATGAGCATAGCTATTGTTCTCATGTCCAGTTTTGTTTAGTCATGTCTGTATTAAACTAGGCACATATTTAAAAGAAACAGGAATTTTAAATGAACCTATGAGAAAAATTATTGTCCTGTCCCTAGACAGGTCCTACAGTAAACAAATGGACAATCCATCTGGCTCTCCTTGAGACCCATGTAACTGAAGTCAGTGCTGGTAAACACCGCTGTTACTGTTGCAAGAGCCTGCCAACCTTCCTCCTTCCCTTCTGTTTTTTACCTTTGCTCAGTACCACCCCTTGCCTGCTTTGAGATTATAAAGATGCCTTGCTCTCTTTCATGCTGATGCTGAAGGTAAGCAGGATTTTGTGTTTACCCAACTTGCCAGTACCCCTTAACCATGGAAATACAAAAGAAAGGAGTTTGCATGAGCATGCTGTCACCTCTCATCAACATTTCCTATTAAGCAGCTTGTAAGTAACTTGGGTCCTGCATGCAAGGTGTTCTGTGTGCTTGAGGGTGAGTGTTAAATTTAAGATATCTAAAATGTATTAAGTCACCTGCGGTGTACCAGTGAGGCTGACACACCCCTCTGGAGCAGCACACAAGATACCCAGCAGCAGTTAAAATGGGTCTAGTTACCTACTTCAAAACAACTGAATCTATCCTTTCTTATTTTGAAGTACCTTGAAGCAATTAAACAGTTAATGAATGCATTGCTAGATGTTCACCTTGTGGTAGTCTACAAGGTCAGCCAGTGTTGAATGTTGCAGCTGGTCCACTCCAAGGAAGCTGTAGGAATCACTGGAGGCATCAATGAGGAAATGTTTACATCCTTCCACAGACCGATAGGAGAGCACGTAGCCTTTGATTTTCTCACTGACCCGGATCAAAAAACTCCCCGGTACTGTTTTATTCAGAAGCTCTTCTGCTTTCTTAGAGGTTAGGATACCTGTTCAAAACCAAAACACAAAACTGAAGGGAGAAAAGTATTTGTTCAGG
This sequence comes from Cettia cetti, assembly GCA_013401135.1. Lineage (NCBI taxonomy): Eukaryota > Metazoa > Chordata > Aves > Passeriformes > Sylviidae > Cettia > Cettia cetti. Next base: position 86,150 of record VZUI01046301.1, read on the forward strand.
ACTTGACAGAAGAGTTCTCACAAGAAATACGTTCTAAAACCAGTCCATGGCACTTCCATCCCTTTCACTGTTTTCTTGCCCAGCAGCCCAAGAAGAAGAGTGCTGCCATTGCTAGTAACAGGCCATGGTCAACTGCTCTTTGTTAACTGTTACACATTTGGCCAATGATGAATGACAAACGTGGAGAGCTCTAAAGGACTGTTGCTGTGTTATGAGAGAGAATGGTATTGCTGTTGTTGTATGTTGTATGTTGATTCCAGTATAGAAGCCTTACTCCCAAGCCCAGCCTGTGTTAGCAGCCGTGTTAGCAGAAAAAACTCCTTAAACACTTGGGTTGGGGTGGAAATTCCCAGGACTCACCATGGAACCAAGGTGCTATTGTGTCAGTGGTTTTCAGATAGCCAGCTCGGAGCGGGAATTGCTCCTCTTTGAACCACTTGATGATGCTTTCTTCTGTGGAATTGGAGATTGTCCTCTGGACTCCCTCTTTCCTGTTAGAAAAGACCTCTGGTTTGTGCATCAGATTCAAATGACAGGTTGTGAGTCCCTGTGCAGGACTTACATTTTGCTTAGGATTTTAAAACCAGCCCTGAACAGCCAGCTTACACCAGTTCAGCTGTATGGAATACCATTTTCAGTGGATGTCTGGCATCATAGGGGCTCTATGTGTTCCAGGCTTAGGACACTCTGCAAATTAAAACCTGTTACCCTCCAAGAATGAACACCTGAAGGCCTCATCACATCCTAGGCTGGAATATAGCCTAGGCTCTGTATTTTTCCCTCTTGGGTGTCTCTTCCACACAAGGGGGAGAGCTAACTATTCCCTTCTCAACCATCCTGTGCTAGAGTAAAAGAATGTCATCCCTTCTCTTTTCCACAGTGCACAGGGGCTTCCTTACCTTATTGCTCTCCCATTTGCCATTGCAGGAGGTGGAAGTTTAGGCTTGGGGGGGAGAGGTGGATATTGAAGGGGTCGCCGATCTCCTGCTGTAGCACCCTTGGAAATATCTGCCTGCTTCCCTCTGTGGATGCCCTGCAGTGAAAGCCTCCTGTAGTCATCTCTGGCTTGCCGTGCAAGGGAGCGTCTCTTCTCATCTGCTGCCTTGGATTTCCGCACTGGAACAAAAAAGGAGTCCTACAGGAGCGAACAAGCAGCAAGTTTAAAGCTTGCTACCCTTTGGCCATATTCCTGCTTGATGAAATGGAAGAAGAACCCATTTCACAAACTGAAAGATTCACTCAGTTGTGAGACCATTTGCAACACGTCTCCCACGTGTTAAGTGGCAGTTTTTATTCTATTGAAAGATTAAAACCCAGTTTTTTTCTGGGACAAGATTAAAAAGTGTGTTTTTTCTTAGTACCAGGTCCCTTTGTACATAGAGATTTCTTGGTTTTGTTTCAGATGCTGACTCCTGGTTCAGACATAGATTTCTGTAGTGCCTTTTCATGTAAACTGGTAGGGGGAGGGCAGGGCTTATGGAATTGAAGCTGCTGAAATTACCCCAAATCAATCATTCGAAGGATTTGAAAGTGCTAATCAATTTTGGAAGGTGGGAAGGAGCCTTGCTGAAGCTATTATGGAAACTGGAGGACTTGACTGTGTTTTTGTTTGTTTGTTTGTTTTTCCTGTAAAACTGCCTCAATTGTCTAGGTCCATCTCACCCTGGAGTCTGTACAAGCAACCAGCTCTCCAGTCAGCTTTTTTTTTTTTTTTTTTTTTTTTTTTTTAATCAATCAGAAAAATAAAACCCCTTAAGTGAAGTGGAAACAATTGGTAGTACAGCATTGCCATCTACTGAGCAGCAGGGGGGGAACTAGGAAGAAAACTGCACCAGGTTCTCCTTCAGGAAGCATTTGGCAGCAGTGATGGATGCTACTGCAAGTCTCATACTGTTTGCCATTTTCCTTTTCATCATTGGGATTCATTATATGAGACAGTGTAGCAGGGCTTTACTTAGGTGGGATCATGCTTGAATGACAGGGAAGCCCTTTTTGATTAGTCCCTATTACCCATTATCCTTGCCTTCAAGAGCAATGTTACTGCAAAGTCCTACAAAAGGCCAGCTTCTAGTTTAAAATTAATTGTACAGGCTATAGTCATGTGGTTCCTATTTGTTGCTTGTTTTAACATAGTGTCAGTTGGAGAAGTTTTCCATTCCCCTGCCCAGCTCTAGTCTCAATGCTGCATGGACTCAGAAATATTTCTGATAATACAGCGCTGTATTTCTTGGCAATACTCTCCAGCCTCTGATTCAGTTCTAGTATGGCAGAAGGGTTGAGATGACCCCAGAGAGCCTAAGATTTCTCAAGCCTTACAGGAAAAGGTAATTTTAAGATCTTACAAAATTCTTGCCATTCAGGCTCATTCTCATCAGATTTCTGCAGCGTTCTCTGGCTTTCTGTGCTGGAATGGCTCTGTGGTATTGGTTCCTGGGGAGCTGTGATCTCTTCTGATTTTTTCCTCTGTGTTTCCTTCATCTATGAAAGAAACAGTATGTTCAGCTTTGTCTCAGGCAAGCTTTAACCCTGCTTTTTAGCTTGTCTTGAAATACTAGGAACTCTCCTCTTTACCAATTGAATCCCTCCAATTTCAACAACATAGAGACATTCTGTCTTTACTGCAGGTGACCATTGAGGCAGGAAGGGAAACCAGGCCACCAAAAAATCATCAGGAGCATCTCCCTGTGTTACTCCCCAGTCTGCCAGCCTGGCCTGCTTTGTATCATCTCCAAATCATCACACCATATATGAGGAGCATGGCAATACTGGATAAAACTGGTCCAAAAGGTAAGAACAGTCTTGGCTTACATGAGGCTCTGAAGATGACTGGGACTCTAGGATAAAGCACTGACCCCACTCAGTGTATTAGAAGCATCATAGGTTGCCACTTACCTGTTGGAAACTATGCTTCCTCACACGGCAATCTGCCAGCATCTGGTAAACATTTCTGGTTTCTCTCTGAGCAGAGCAAAAGAGTGGTGAGAAATAAATGTGACATTAGGACAATTGCTCTCTTTTTTTGGTGCAATAGGTGTTTAATGCAAAAGCAGTTACGTGACATTTGTGAACATATTTTGCCAGCCTGCTCTGACAAACATTGGGGGTGTTTTCCCATCATATTTGGCCAAACATGCCACGGGATGAGAACTCAGGGGTGTCAAGGTTGCCATAAGCATGCCTAGATTTGCTAAGCAATGCTCACAAGTGCTTCCAGGGAGCAGTTCTTTTCTTCCCTTCTTCTCAAGTAATCCCTTGCAGAACCTGCTGTCTACCTGCCTGTGCATGTTTGCAGCTGTGGCTGGGTTGCTGCAAACTCCTACTTGACAAACTGATCCAACTGGCTGGATATTTCATGTTCTCTCTTCCCTGAACCAGCCCAGCCAGCATTCCCTAGCTGAGAGCTGCCTCTGCAGATGAACTGTTAAGTTTGGCTTTCAGTAAACACCCACCCACCTCCCCATCAGACCCTGACTGCCTTCCACACACAACAAGTGATGAGTTAACTGTACTATTCTGCTTACCAAGGTCACACTTCCTTTTAGCTCCATCACCTACTTGGCTAATATTTAATATGAACATGGCTTTACAATTTCCCTCTCCTCAACAGGAAACTAGGAACTTCAAATGTGTGTGAAACAGCATTTTTTCATAGATCAGCCCTCTTCCCTGCAGCATGATACCTGGATCTCTCAAGTTAAATGGGAACTAGATCTCAGAGAAAACATTTTAAAGCAGGAGGTGGGAAAAAGCCTCTCTCCAGGCCTAGAAAATACAACAGGGGACTACAGTCTGGAGCTCTCCTTCTAACAGCAAAAGCCCCAGAAACCTGGGAAAATTTACTAATAATATAATGACAGAAAAGAAAGGAAAATATACAATCCCCATCTATTTCCATGTGCAAGACTCTGAAAGGGGGCTAGATTTTTGGTGATGGCTTGTTTGTTTTTTGGTGGGTTTTGTTTTGTTTTTTGGTTTGTTAGGGTTTTTTTTGGTCAGCTTTGACTAATAAGTTTCTTTGAAAAAGAAATCTCCCACATAGTTGCTCAACTTTAGCAAACAGTGCAGAGAAAAACCCCATGTGACTCAGAGGCTCTTGATAAAAGACACGGTCACTCCAAATTCCATTCACTATTTAAGTAGCAGTAGGAGAGTATTTTGCCAAAACCCAACCTTCTGTTATCATACTTTTTATACCATAGTACGGAGTGGCCGTACGATAAAAGAATATACATTCATACAAGTTCATTCAAGGCTGAATGAAAACTGCAGAGTGAGATTGGACTTCTCCCATTAAATTGGCAGGGTGTCCTGTTCCTTTCGTTTAACTATGGTTGCATGGGCAGTTAATTTAACTCCTCTTTTTTTCCTTTCTCTGCAAATGGCTTCTTGTAGCCAGTTAAAAAGCAGAAATTTATTTATTCCTAGAAAAAATATTTCTGTAATGAAACACCACAGGAAGGCAGACACTGCATTTGGAGCTGTCCTGTGCTATCAAAATCATAAGCTGTTTTCTATATTAGAAGGCAGAAAACTCCAAGAACCACATAAAATATGCATGTCAGATGATTCTAGTAAAATTATCTTCATTTGGTCTTTTATAAAAGTAAATTTTTTATCTGAGGGCTGTGACCTTCCATTTAAAGATCCTAGGACAGCCTCCCTGGTGTTCCTCCAAAAGTCGTCCAAACCAGACACAGTGCAGAAGGAAAAGTACTGCACCACTTGTTCTACCCAGAGAGAATGAAAGCAAAGGAATTCAGAGTAATTTATCCATCGGTGCAGAGAAGATCTATCCCAGCTGAGAATACCTCTTGGACACAGGGACCTCCCAAGTCTTAAGGAAGGAGGTAACAACATGGCTTCTTCTCTTCTGTAGAAGAAAAGCTTTAATAGATGGCTTTTTCCTTCAGATTTGTATTTTCCTTTAATAGATGGCTTTTTCCTTGCAGGATTTGCTGCACTTCCCAGATCTCAAAAAACATGTTTCTTGTAGTATGGGAAAATGGAAAACTACCTTTGTGAGCTCCTGGTTTCTTTCTGTTGTATCAATATCAGTCATTCTTCTCTCATGTTCCTCCATTTTCTCTGCAGTGGATTTTTTATTCCCATGAAGATCTGTCTCAGCCAGAAGTCCTGTGTGTGGGTGTAAAGACCATGTTGCAGAAGAGTCAGTCTCTCTGAAATGCAAGAGAGAGAGAACTTAGGAGGAAGTCACTTTCTGATGTCTGACCATTTCATGAGGAGGCTGCACGTGAGCAGAGCAGAGCTGCAATGAAGCCACATGTGCATAGGGAGCTATATCTCCAATACTCAGATAGGTGAGTAATAAAATTAATGACTCGTGGTGAGTAACTGTTGTCTGGCTGTACCCAGGCACCTGCCGGTGAATCAGAGCGATCCAAGCCCGTCACCTGCTGCAGTGACACCATCAGCATTTCCTGTGGTCTGCAGAGGGTCCCAGGCAGGATCCATGTCACAGGAGGCTCAGTGAGCCAGGGCAAGTCTCAAGCTGCCTCTGGTCTCTGCCAGCATTGTGTGTCCTCTCAGAAAGCCAGCCTTTGCCTGTGCCTTTTGCCAGCAAGGCTAGCATGACAGTGCTAACCACAACCCCTACAGAGAAAATTCTAGCTCACGTGTCCCTGAAGAAAAGCCTTGTCCTCCATATCAGCCCAGCGAGTCTTTCAGCTAAGGGTGCTTACCTGCCCTCCTGGCTTTGCTCTCTCGCCAAGCGCTTTGCTCTTTGTGCCTGGATCTCTTCACAGATGGCTGCATAGGATTTATCTGAAGGATGCTCGCCCATGACCCAGACCCACACTTCATTGTCAGCGCCGAGTTTCCATGTCACTGACTTCCTGCTGGCTGGAAAAGAAGCGGTTCTTTGGCAAATGCTGTTTGCTGGGTAGCTCTTTGCAGGGTTTGTGTTGCACCTGCTGTGCCCTACCAGCTGCTGTTGGTGACAGAGCCCCCCCCCCCCCCCCCCAAAAGCAGCTGTACATGAAGAAAGCTCAACTGGGATGCAGCCCACACTTGCCAATTTTATCATACCCTTGAGCCAGGTCAGTGAAGGAGGCATTTCTGAGTCGGGGAGCAAAGGAGAAGAATCACCACTGTTTCTTTTCTTGCTTTAATTCCTAACCACTGTCCTCCCCAAACTGTGTGAGTGTGAGCTACCTGCAAACAGAGCACATGGGGGAGATCTGGGAGAGAAGTGCTATTTTCCTAGCAGCCAGCATGCTGGCAAGGGAACTTCAGATGTAAAATCTCAGTGGGAATTGCCCATCAGATCTGGTGCCTCAGGACAGATATTCAAATCCATGGTTATGTTAAAGACAGATTCAGAGGCACCAGTTAGTGGGAAACTTAATGAGATGCATCTCCTGGGGGCAAATAAGCCCTGTCTTCCCAGCTAGGGGAGTTGAGCAATTGTGTCAAGGACAGAATGTCTGGGACAGGGAGTAAAAACCATTGTGTGCCTGGCCGAAACTACCCCATTGCAGGTGGATTTAGTTATGTTTGGAAATATGCATATGCCATGTCCTTTGGAGAAGAAATTGCTATAAGGATACATTATTTCCTATTTCTAGGAAGCAATTGACTAGGCCAGATATGTGCCAGAGGGTGAAGCAGCCAGGAGACAGAGACATACCTTTTTTTGGCTGTGGCTTCTTTGCTGAAATCTTTTCTGCAGCAGCTTCTCTTTCTTCCCACCGTCTGATCTGTTCCTGCCTCATCTTGAAGAAGAGGATCTGCTTCTGCTCCTCGCTGAGTTCTGCCAGCAGCTCCGGATCAATGTACATGTCTGATAATATCTGTTTCAGCATGGCTGCAGGTTTCACTTACGCACGTTCGTGCCGATGATCTTCAGGGATCAGATCCTCTTCCTGGCTCCGACAAGAAAGAGTGCCTGCTGTCTGAGACTGAAGTAGGAATGCAGGCGTGCCAGAGCAATTATACTTCTGTGTCTTTCCTTTCTTTTTTTTTTTTTTTTAGCTCAGACTTCCTGTACAGACCAAAAAAAGTAAATAAGTAGCTTAAAACCTGCTGTTAAGAGTCCTTGGAATAAGAGGTGAGCTCAGCTCTCATGCAGCCCCTGCCCGCTCTGCAGGGAGAGCTGGCCAGAAGGGGCGAGGCCTGGAGTGGGGAGGTTGTGTTGATACTCTGATAAACCCAGCTGATAGTATATCAAAGAAGGAGAGCACTGCCTGTTAGTCATCCCAGGTGCAGCCTGGCTGTGCCCAAGCAAACATTGCTGGGCAGGGAATCAATGAACCCATGACTAGATGGCTCCTCCTCCTTCCAAACAGGAAAACTTTGAAGATCAAAAGCCCCAGCCTGCCTCATTTTACTAAAGAAAGACAGGGATGACTTTTGACTGTGCTTTTGAGGTGGGAGTAGGAATTTTGGGATGCTCCCATCCATCAAAGTCAGCCTCTCAGCAAGTCAAGGGAGCACAAGGAGTGCAGCTGGTTTGGAGAAAGGCGATTTGGATAGCCAGTGTCCAAGACAGCTCCCGCTCTGACACATCTTGCTGATGCACCGTCCCACATGGTGAGCCTGGCATGGGACAATCCCTGTCTGACAGGATGAAGCTGATGGGGAGAAGGTGCATCCCTGCTCCTGCCCAGGATACTGGCTCATGTCCAGTGCATGCTGGTGAGGTACTAACATCTGCACAGCCTTGCTTTGTGCTCATGGATTTATATTTACAACAGAGATTTCACTGAAAATTTGGAAGCTCTCCTGTCATATGGGAAGGTGACAAATGAGGAAGTAGAAATTCGGACTAAAGACCTTGAAAACAACTATTTTCCGTATCTTATCTGGATAAAGTCACGGAGATCAGGAGATTGGTTGGCAGTGCTTTTGGTGACATGGGGAGGCTGACAGCCAGGTATTAAGTGTAGCACCAGAGCAGGGTGGCTGACTGGCCAGAGGTGGCAGGGACGTTCTGGACAAACTCTTGGGAAATGTTGCCATCGGACTACAAAGAAAATTAAAGCAGTGGGATTCTTCATGTCCTTCTGCACAAATCCTGGGAGTCTAAGGAACAAACATGCTAGAACATAGCACAGTAGGTGGGAGGCAGAGGGTTATGGAGGGAATAATGTGGAAATACAAAGGGCACAGACATGGCAGAAAGACCTGTGCCAGGGTAAAGTGGAACTACATATTAAATCAAGTTAGTCGGGTCAAATCAATTAGCCATCTTGCAGGAGAGAGACTGGACTTCTAGGAACCCAGAGGCTGGAAGAAAAGTGCTAGGAACACCTTCAGCTTCACAGTATGACTGCTTGGCTTCTGACAAATAAAATAACAAAGAAGGAGGTAGTAGACAAGCCAGCAAGTGCAATACTGAAGCTTTCCAAGGAGCACACACAGAGCACACAGTTATTTAGATGAAATGGGACAGCACAAAGCAACCTTCACAAAGTCAGACTGTCAGAACAGTATCTGCTGTGTTGGTCTGTCTTGCACCCATGCTGGGAGCAAGCAGTCTGTCCCAAGCATCCCCCTGCTTCTGAATATGGAATGCCTTAAAATTGTCAGAGACAGAGCTGGCTGGAGCCCCACTGCAGTCGAAGTTCTCAAGCACTTTCAGCGGGAGGAGCCTGAAAGCAGCTTGGAGCAGGGGGAGGAGTTGTAGGCAGGGAGACATACTGCTCCTCAAGGACCTCAAGGCAGCAACAGAGCAGATCATGGTCCCAGAAATGCATTGTCTGCAGCAGAGGCCAGGAGCAAGAGTCCTGTGAAGGGTGCAGGGACCAGAAGTTGGTGTTAAGTCTTCTCATTTCTATTTTGTTTCTCTGTTTATGTAATACTTTCCCCTATTAAAAATGTTAACTTCATTCTAGAAGGAAACATGAAGCTGCTGTTCCAAATTGGTATGGATTTTGTTTAAACAAATTACTTTCTTGATTTAAGAAAAGGATTTTTAGGGGAGGTGATCTCTTGAGCAATGCTTTCTGAATTGTCCTTGAGCCATGGAGGTGGCAGCTATAGAGGGAAGAGGTTCCTGGGGCATGACACATGAGAATCCATCAGCAGCATGCATGCAGCAGCATGTCCATGCTGCTCTGGCTTCTCAGGAGTGGGAATGGCTTTGCTATGGCATTTACTTAGGAGGATATGATGTGCTCTGCCATATGCCCTGATGACTAACTGGTCCCTCCTTCCATGCCTGGGGACAGAGTGTGTTGGCAAGATGGAAGGGAGCACAGCAAACAAGTTTCAGAGAGCTGATGCAGTTTTGCAGAGTTGGATCTCCTTGTAACCTTGGTTGTAAGAGGAGATTTATAATGCTGTATCGCAAAGCTACCCTTTAAAGCACCAGATTTTTTAACACTGGAAAATGACATCAGCATCTCGAGAGGTTTGTGATATTTCTGTTTTAGCAGTCACTTCATTAAAGATCTAGGAGCTGGAAATCCTTGTAATTAGTCATATACTGTTCCCAAAGTCTGAATCAAAGCCATGTTACTGACACTTGGCTGAAGTGGTTTTGCAGATGCTGTTCCAGTTGTAGGTAGTATACTTGTAGCTCAAACTTAGTGAAGCCAAAGACTGCAATAATGGCAGAGGGACCTCCAAGCAGGTAACTTGCAGAAAAATTCTGGTAGAGGTCTGTTAAACTTTCTGCTGTTTGCATTTTTTTCATGGGAGTGGTAGGTGGGAGCTGGTTTTGTGGAGGAATAGAGATGGGAGTTGCCAAAAATAGCAAAAACTAAGTGAGGGGATGTGGGATGCCAAACGAGGGCTTTGGGGCTCTGCCACTCATATATAAGATACTCGACCTAAAAACCATAAGGGTAAAAAATTCAAAGGCTAAATGATCCTTCAAAATGCAAAGTCACACAACATTTAAACGTCCTACTGGGGAGCAGCCTCTGCTCTGTGCTCCTGTTAATCATCTACCATGAACAGGGGAAACAAGTCTATGAATACACATGAAAGTGCTGTAGCTTTGAGAAGAACTGGCACGAGCTCCTGCTCATGTGCGCAGTGGGTGACACTTTGGACACGACAGACTCACAAGACACTCCCACCTGGCCATACCAGTCCTGGTCCTCACCATCAGTGCTGCCAGCAGAGGGAAAGTTTCTCCAAAGAAACAATAGACAACCACAGAAAATCATAGATATGGTTTTCACCAAAAATCAAACTGGAAATGTGCTCATTTTCAGGGAGGCAGCTTATTCAACCTGCTGCACACATCTCCGCTGTAAATGTGACAGGAACTGTAAACTAAAAATAATCCAAGAAACCCAACAGTGAGGAGGAAAGAGAACACAAGAAAGGCTGCTTCAGGGTACAGACTGATGACTGAAGAGGATTTCTATTGTCATAAAGTAGTTTTCCCCTTAAAAGGCAGATAAGACCACTTTGTTCAGCAAATGGTGGAACTATGTGATTTTGAGTCAAGGGCTTCTCCTTGGAGCTGATTACTTGTTTAGTGAGAGGTGACTTCAGAGACACCATTGGGAATTCTTTTCCCTGATCAAGAGGCTGGACTGTGAGAATGCAACTGAATTTCCTTTCACTTTCTAAACTAAGCTTTGCAGCACTAGGAGACTCAGGTTTTTCTGGATTTCTCCAGTTCCAGCCACTCCAATGCGCTCAGCTCTCTTCCAGACTTTGTGAAGGCATTTCTGATTTTTTTTCAGGAGTGAAGAAAAGCAGAATTGCAAAACCCACCTGAAATCGGTGCAGCCAAAAGTAATCACTTCTCCAGCCTTGCTCTGAGTACACAAACCTTCATGGGTTAACTGTTATACATTGGTTCCTGACATGCACTTGTGTCAGAAAACATTTATGTTAGCAGCTGCACCAGCAAGGTTAGTACCAAAATATCCTTCTGTGCTTTGGGGGTTGGCTGTTCACTTGTTTGTTTTGTTCTTGTTTGTTCGGGGCTTTTTTTAATCATCATCCTGTTCTAAATTGTGGGGGGGGGGGGTGATTATTTCCTCTTTTTCTGTTTAATTTTGCTTCAGCCTACTGTTTTTGGTGGGTTTGGGGAGATTTTTGGTGGTTTTGTTGTTGTTGTTGTTTTTCAGATGGAAGGAAAACTTCTAGTGTAATTGTAACAGAAGGAAAACACAAGCACAAGCACAGCCCCTCAGAGACAGAACCAGACCTGTTTGTATCTTAGAATTATAGAATGACTTGGGTTGGAAGGCACCTCAGACATCTTCTAATACCAACCTCCTTACCATGACAGGGCCACTACACCAAATCGCTCATAGCACCACCCAGCTTGGTCTTGAACACTTCCAGGGATGTTCCAGTGCCTCAACATCTTCACAGGGAGTAATTTCTTCCTGATATATACTCTATACCTGCCTTCTGTCAGTTTGAAGCCATTACCCCTTGCCCTATCACTCCATGCCCTTGGCCAAAGCCCCTCTCCAGCTGTCTTGTAGCCCCTTTATGTACCGGATTCTGCATAAGGCTTGTATATAATGCTTGAAAGAACAAAACCAATGAAGGTTGGTTCAACAAAACCACCACAACATAAACTACCTTGAAATTACCTATAGCTGAACTGACTTGCTCTGTAGGTCCCTGACATTGCTGGAGGGGGAAGAAGTTATCTTGTAGCAGGTATGAATGGATGGCAATGGCAAGAAGGAAAAATAATTTGACACAACAGCAGCCACTGAGGCTGTAAGGCTCTGCTTTCAAGGAAAATGTATCTTCTCTGCTAGAAAAATGTGCAAACATTTCTTGGATCATCTTCCTATATCAAAATTACTGAGGGAATTAATAGTGTGGTGAAAAGGGTGAGAGCTTCCATAGGTTAACACACAGGATCAGATACTCAACCAAACTCAGTCACTGTAAAAAAGATTTCACTAACCACAACACTTAATTTGATTTACTGTTCTGCAAAGAAAGAGGTGCTGAGTAGTAAATCCCAGAGCCAGCACCCCAAGGCACAATCTTGGGCTATTAAGTCTTAAGTAACTACTTGGTTTAAGTTGTTATTGGCTCTTCCTTTCTACTCCAAATTAAAGCCCATAGCCACAAGTTGTGTCCCATAGCCCATGCCCAGTGAGTGGCAGTCTTTTTGCAGAGGGAGGTGCCTAAGTGGGGGTGTGGTTCTTACTATTATAAGGAACAAAAGTTCATCAGGAGGGCAAGTTCTGACTACAGAACCAGTCAAAACTGGGGATTTTTTAAAGTTCATCATTACATATCCTGGATAAGAAGGGTATTATCTTTCTGTGGTTTTCCCCTTCAAGCACTTAGGCCATCAATTTTCTTCCACATTCCTGTGATTATTATTTCCATTGCTTAACAACTTCGTTCTTTACCTTGTTTGGAATTTAACTCCAGTTATTTATCAAGGTGATGATAGGAAGGCTAATGTCTTTACAAACAATTTGATGGGTGACAGTATTGGTCTTAACGTCTTTGAAATGGGTCTTAATGTTTACTAATTTTGAGCAGCAAGTTTGTTGCAGAGACCACATTGCTTGGCTCCTTTAAAAAAAAAAAAAAAAAAAAAAAAAAAAAAAAAAAAAAAAAAAAAAAAAAGTGGGTCTGCAAAAGTTTAAACTTCTGAACTTTGGGGTAAAATAGTAGGCACAAGAAGCGGGGGGTGTTAAAGTGTGCTAGGTGGTTTGGGAAGGCTGTACCTTCCTATTACCTCAGCCAGTGGGGAAAGGAAGAGGACAACTTGCGGCTGAGAGTTTAGGATAGAGGCTGCACCCTCCGAAACCTCGAAAGAGAAAATTCCGTGGGCTTGTGCCCCGGTGGACTCTCTATCTTTATTCGAATAAAATTGAAGGACTCCTCTCTCTCCTTTATGGACATAAACTTCTAGCGTTTGTGGATTTTCCTGACAGTGGGAACCGGTATGGGGGCACCTGTGGGGAATCCCTCTGGAGGTTGAAGGTCCACTAGCGTTGGTCCAACATGCTTAATCCATCTTTAGACAACATACAATTATGTCCGTTCCTATTTAAGTTATGATAGTGATGGGTTTGTGGCCCTGTCAAAAGCCAAGATCATTTGAAAAAGCACAAGCAGTAATGAGCCAGAGCAGAAATGAACGGGAGCCACAGACCTACCGAACACAGAAACAAAGAGGAGCTGCAAATAAGCTGGAGCCGAAATGAAGCCAGGGAAGGTGAAACCAAATTGGAGTCTAAAACATGCTGGAGGCACGAACAAACTCTATGAGCTGAACCTGAGACAAACTGGGTACAGAAACAAATCACCTGAAGCAGCAAATGAAGTGAAGCAGAAATTAGAGAGAGCCTTCGGCGAGCAGGGGACGCCAACTAACTGGAGTCACAAAGGAACTGCAGCCGCCAGCTCCCCGCAGCATCTCTGTGCGGGCTGAGCCGGGCGGGCGCTGGCAGGGCCGTGGTGAGGGCAGGCAGCAGCAGCATCGTCCTCTGCGCAGGCATCCCGGAGTCTTCCTGGAGGGTCCGCACCCGGCGCGGGCCGCTCGGGCACAAGTGGCCATTTCGAGCTATTCTGCCGGTTTACAGCAGAGCCAGCGCGGGGCCGAAGGGTTCGTCCTGCCGGCAGAGGCTCTGGAAAAGAGCTGGGGAGAAGAAAGGTGAGGCCCGGTGGCAGGAGGGGTCGCCGAGGGGGGTGACCTGCAGCTGCTCCCCGGGACGAGAGCCCCGGGAAGGGCGCCTCAGGCTCGCGCGGACCCGGGCGGCCGCGCCCCCCGGCGGCTGC